>JABXJD010000038.1:1957500-2180000 GCA_013375575.1 Percina caprodes | reverse complement strand
TAATTGCAAATCCTTGTATAAAATCCATAATTTAATCATCCAATCAGTGTCGAAGAGGGGGATTTGAGCTGCTAGTAAAACCGAGCAGAGTATGGCGTAATTATTAATGCTTGTTATGAGTGCCATTGTAACATGTGGGATGGTAAGCAGATAGGCTGATAATTCAGGGTAATTATAGGCGTTAGGTTGGACCTCCCTTTCCGACAGCTCCCTTTGTTCCTTTGCCCCGATGACTTCCTGGCCTAGAAATGGGCTCCTATTGGTTGACAGCCGAAGGGAAAGACTACTCCTGATAGCCTCACATTCTTCTTCTCCCTCATTTTAGCTCTCCTCTTTTCATCAGCTCTATTTCTATTTATGGTGAGATCAAATAAAAAGCATTCATTTCTGATGCAACATTTACCATTTTTTAAAATTGGTGTTCTTGGTGACCCTTTAAAAAAAAAATAAAAAATACAAGCAGAGAGAAGAGACTTTATAATTCTAGGTCTCTTAACTTTTTTGGACGATCTATTGTTGATGGTGCATGCCGAGCCCCACACTACCACTTTCCTACCACAGCACAATAGGGAGTTGGGGAACCTAAGTACCCTTAAGTGTTAGTGGTATAACTTTGACTGCGTTAGGCCAATTTTCTCCCGCCTTTACGAAAGCAGCTCTTTGCTCAGTGCTACAGCCAGAAGGGGGAAATGTCAAACACAGTTAAGATGCTTACATGTAAAATGGCTCTGATAGTACCCATTACATGAACACTGGGGAGCAAAGTAGAGTCATAAAGTGAGAGGAGCATACTAAATGCTAAATGATAGAAAAGAAAAAGATTAGTGAGGTTGAAAGACTGATATCAAAGGCTGAAAAGTTGGGGGGAAGAGGGGGAAGTACAAATTGACAAAGAAAAACCGACTTACACAATCTGCTATGCGTCTATAAATATTAGGTGCCAATACTTGGCACCTCATCCTGTAACCAAAGATAGGTCGGCATGGCAACAGAGGTTCACTTTCTCTCTGCTTCAGTAATGTCTATCTTAAATAACAGCAGATACAAAAGATGATATATCAATATCAACTTTTCCATGTTGATATTGAAACAGTGTTTCCTTTAAAACTTCTGTGTTGCTGAAATTGGCTTTACTTTTTCCATTGTTGCGGTTTGTTTAAAAATAATATAATTGCAAAATCAACCTTTTTTATTTTTTTACTTTGGACCTCAATGAAACCACATATTGAAGTGATAATAACCTTTCACTTTGAAATAACCTGCGCTTGCACATTAGATGAGGTTGACAAAATACATATACAAATATAACTTTAATAAATTGTTATTACACCAAATAAGGAAATGATTCCTGTTTTAGATCTATCTATCTATCTAGGCTATGCATGAACAGATACACTTCACACCTTTTGTTTGACAAAAAGGCACAGTACTATTCACTTAAAGATCCCTGTATTTAAAAGGAGAAGTTGTACTTATTTGCTTTCTTTTCAATAGTTAACTTAGAAGAAAAATGCCACTCTGGTTAATATGAAGCAAATCTAGCAGCCAGTTAGCCTAGTTTAGCATAAAGACTGTAAACAGAAGGAAACAGACTGGTTCTGTCTAAATGTAACAAAAAAACACCTACCAGCACCTCTAAAGAGCACTAGTCGCATATTGCCAGATCTCCACAGCGCTGTGTCCACACTGGAGTATGACCTGGTTATAATACTTATCTATTCTGGTATACCGTAATAATTTAATAATTGCAAAATAAATAGAGATAGCAGAAGGGGAGGGACAACCGGCATTAGAGACACCAAATGTCATGCTTTAGCAATGTACATCCAGGAGCCAGATCTAAAGTTCACTAATTAAATGAAGCAGGACAAGTTGCCAGGCAATCAGCGGGGACTCCAGGAAGCTGCAGGTCCATTAAGGTTGATGTAGTCTCGCTTTGCCAGACCATTCACATGCTGCGCAGCGGAGGGTCTGGCTAGTCCACACAGCATTCCGGGATGGGAGAAAAACGTGCTCTGGTTTATTGGCATTTCTTTGAACCAATCACAACCGTCATGGGAGGTGCAAAACTCCACACGGAGCCGCTGTAAAATAGTTTTGCGAGAAAAAACTCATATTGGACGGATAGTCTAGCAAGCTGTCTGGATTTACGCTACATCTGAGGAGCAGTTAACCATAGTCCTCAGAAATCTACAGGACTTTAAAATTCCCACAAAAAAAAGAAAGCGGAAGGAAACAGAAATCAGCGAAAAGACCTGCGGCACCGGAGCGCTCCCGGGAGTGGAACGTAAAGGATATAGACTAGGGTTAATGAAACCTAGTTTCAACTATGACTTAGAATTGGTCATTAAAAGCATTCAGCATGAATATTTTATTCACCAAATGTCTTTTCCTGTGGACATTTTAATACGTCAGACCTGATTTTTACTAAAAGCTTAAAACAAAAAGTGTATTAATGTGGGCAGGTAGAGTACAGCGGATGACTGGACTATAAGAAGCTCGCCAAAGACAGCAAACACACTGCCAGTTCCGGGCAGTGGTTGCCAACACAACGCTCCTTCCAGTCAGCTAGGCAGTATCAGCAGGGTGGAACAGCTTCTGAAAGGTGTCCAAGGTTTTACTTTCTTGCCCTGCAGTTCTGAGCCATTGGCATTGACAATCCCACCAAGTATCAGCTGAGATTTTTTTAAAACCACAATTAATACACTGATCAGTGTAGCATGGCCAGAAGGAGGAGGAGAAGAAGCAAAAGGGAAATTGGTCAAGAGGAAATTAATGAGGTAAGAGAGGGAGTGATACTTGAAGAAAAGTTAAATGTCTGGAAGTGAAAGAAAATTAGCAAATCAGTTATAAAAAGCATCACAAATGACAAAAAGGGCTGTAGAAACTATATATGTCAGCTTGCCGCATGGTCGGTTAGTACAAGATTACAGTGTGATGATAGAGTGCGGGCCTCAGGTCAACACAAGTAGATGATGGCAAAAACAAGACATGGCAGACAATCATTAACTCTTGACCTAAAACATATATTCCACTCTTTCATACTGTCATGCACTCCTTGCTTAACAGCAGGAATGTTAAGGCAGGCCTCTATACACACACATGTTAAATCACTGCAATGTGCACTTGATTCATTTTTTTTTTTTTTTTTACTTCATCCACTTACCCTCTGTCATAAAAGAAGCTGCAATGACAGGACCAGAGTATTGATTGGATTCAAATGTTTCTCTCCTCTCCAACACAATCTCATCTCTTGTCTTCTCTCCCACTATTTCCAATGCTGTGTAAGTTTACAAATATAAATAAAATATGCAACCCATGTTTAAATACTGTAGTGCATCAATATGTGACAATATGGCATAATTCCCTTGCTCCTACCACCATTAAAAATGGACCCAAATGATCTTATTCATAAAAAAAAAGAAAACCAACCATTTTGAAGGAAGCTTTTAAATAAGTTTAAGGGTTGACAAGAATCTTATTTGGTCAGTTCTAACATTTGCTATGATCTGTTGGTTTAGTGATTTCAGTCAGTGAAAACAAAAACCTTCTGGGGATAATAATTATAAACGTGTCACAAAGTCACTGGTGTCAATTTAAACTAGCTTTGCCTCTAAAGCTCAATTCATATGACTGGACTCTGAGTACCCTTATAAAATCCCCTTGTTAATTTGCTTCCATCAGGGCAGAAGTTTACCAGATGTGGCATGTTGAATAAGTGTTTTTGGCCTTTTACCAGCTGTGTATGCATCAAGGTGTGTCCCCTTGTAGTATTTATTATTGACTCCCACATGTACTTAAATTGGCCCTGTGGGCACATCAAACCTTTATACTAATGTACTGTATTCTACAGTACTTATTAATTGAACACCAGCTGCTCTGCTCTATTATGGCATTTCATTGTTGCTATGATTACATTTGTGTTTTTAAATTAAATTAGCGCTTCTGATTAATGCATATGTTGTGTTTTTGATGAGGCTGTCATGATAAAAAGGGCTCTTTTTATTATTTATTTTGCTGGCTTTTTGGTAGAGTGGCAGCCTGTAACTCTAAGTGGCAGAATGATATACATGCAATGTCAAGTTGTATTAGGAAAATCTGTTTCCATCAGTTTTTATCACATCTTCTCTTAAATTGAAAATGTGCATACAAACAAGTTGGTAGAAAACTACTGCACAGCCTACAAACTAATCTACATACACATAAGAGGGTCAGTGGATTCAAACTCACAGGAAGATGACTGGCTGCTATTACTGAACTCTCAACAATGTCTTTCCTCAACCTATTTCCTTGATGCTGGTGGTTACCTGTAGCACATTGCTCAATGATTCACATCCACGAAATCTGTATTTTATTGGACACAAGATTTGCTTAAAAAAAACACTATCAGCTGCATTATTGGCTACTGAATGTCTTTTTACAACTAAGCCAAATATGTGCACACATGTATACCGGTACACACATACTTTACAGAAAATCACAAACACATTGTCCCTGGGAGTTAGATTAATGAGTTGTGTGTGAGCAGCAGTGCTGAAGCAGATTAATCTACAACTATAGCCTGGCACAGTCAACCCCGGCTTTGATGAATGGGAGCTTAAAGTGCATCTGCAGAAACAAACACACAAACACACATACAGACCCATCAGGGAATATTTGGTAACTGGTCACATATAACCCTGCACTTAATTTTGCACATGGAGCTTAAATGTTACGCTAATTATGGCTGTGTGTGGGCCAGCCACCGGTAAGGAAAGAGTACAAAGGCAGCAAATGAACCCTCCTCTCCCTCAAACTTCAAAAAGCACACTCTTCAGCCTCAACATGTTTTAGCAGCTGTGCTTGAAGCCATTGATATGAGTCAAGAATGAATTCTATGACCACTTCTCTTCAGGTAAATCTTCCAAACGAGTCACATTTATTTCTCAAATATCCCATGCAGCTGTGTGCCCATATGTGTGTCCTCTGGAGTTGAATGTCACTGATCTGGCAAACTGCAATCCAAACCTGCACTACACTCCATGAAAAACAGAATAACAAGTGGCATAAGTGCTGAGCGCTGGCTAGTAAGTATTCTTCCTGCTGCCTTACGCCATAGGATCCCCCTCAAGAATAAAAGTGGGATAACAGCTTTGGATTCAACAATCTGATGATAGCAAAACATAGACTGGCAGTCCTGGGCAGACTCTTTACTGGTATTCACTATGGAACAGCTTGAAGTCCTTTATGTAAATGTTGACTGATTGCCTCAGTAACAGAGTTGCTTGTAGCCCTGCAGCTAAAGGCTACTGAGCCACTGAGCACCTGTGATCCAATCCTAATGCTATTCCTGGCTGTAGAGGAGGCCAGTTATGATCCTAGAGAGAGCAGGGTTCAGTATTAGTAATGAAACTACAGTCAAGCCAGTCAGAGAGGGAGACAGAGACACACAAACCCACACTGATAATAATGCACCTCAGACCTCCAGTTGTCACAGCAGCAGAAGCCATATGCTGATTTCACCACTACTGATCTATTTAAATTGGTGGATCATTATACTGCACCTCTATTGGTTAGCCACAGCTAACAACCTGCAGACAGCTCACTGAGACTCTATCACTGTGGTCAGTCGGTGTAGATTTATTGTTGGTTGACAGTTGACTGTGGAGCTAACTAGCTGTCCTGAGTTAAACTGACCACCCTGAATTTCCGTGGTCAAGATGGAAGGTCTGCTAGTGATTTCAGAGCTTTAACATCCTGTACGCACACTTTCTGGTGACTCAATAACTTAACATAACATGGCCCTCACTAGTGAAGTAAGTACGGCTGGGAGAGCATTCAATATCAATATTCAATTGTCAGCAGAATTATAACTGGGATGATATAATATCGTAAACTCCTTTGTTTGATGAGTTTCTCTACTGTGGTTATATTTCCTTTAAAGAAATTGGAAACAATGTTTCGAATTAAAAAAACAATTTGATCCAATTTTATTCTCCTTTTTATTTGGTTTTTAAATGCATTGCAATTTGAAAGGTATGGAAGCGAATAAGAGACATAAGTCTTTGAATTTTATCAGCCACTGAATACTTAATGTTGAAATATTTTATTTTGAAAATTATGGATCTGAATTTATTTGTTTTCAATTGACCTCTTTGAAATTATTTTACTTCAGAAACAATATATCTGAATTTATTTGTTCTGAATTCACCTCTTTGAAATTTAAATTTGAAAATTCTTGGTTTCCATTTTAAAACATGAATTTCGATACATATTTTCAATGGTCAAAATTCAGATACAAAAATACAACTTGTAGAATTTCAGATAAAATAGATTCAAGTTGATCAAATTCGATTGCTGAAATTCAGATTGAAAAATTCAATATCAGTCAAATTCAATTGCTGAAATTCAGATCAAAAATTCAAGTTAAATATTCACACAGTAACATCCGGACTGCAGGCTAGAGAAGCAGTTGAGCCTGCATACAATCAAACCCGTCTGGCCTATCAGAACCACGGCCTGTCTGTCATGTGACCCAAGATCTCCCGGATATTGAAACGGTAAACCGCTGTTAACATGACAGCCAGGGAAACACGGTGCTCCGGTAAGTTTGCTGTTCATGTCAACCCAACTCAGGCTCGATAGAAGTATGTTGTAGCTAAATATGTTTGGAACACATAGCTACGGTTTGTGTGACTTGTGTCTATGTAGCTAGCTTAGTCTGCAGGTTATACAGTTCTTCCCATCTCTGTTAAGCGCTAGCGTTAGCTACCTAGCTATAACATGTTGTCCTGCAGACTTAGCTAGCTACATAGAGACACAAGTCACACAAACCGTAGCTATGTGTTCCAAACATATTAGCTACAACATACTATCGAGCCCTGAGTTGGGTTGGACATGAACAGCAAACTACCGAGCACCGTCTTCCCTGGCTGTCATGTGCAGCGGTTTACGTTTCAATATCCGTGCCGACCGAGATCTTGGGTCACATGACAGACAGTGTTCTGATAGGCCAGGCGTCATTGTTGTATGCAGGCTCTGCCTGGGTAGCCCGGATGTTACTGTGTGAATATTTAACTTGAATTTTTGATCTGAATTTCAGCAATTGAATTTGACTGATATTGAATTTTCAATCTGAATTTCAGCAATAATTTGATCAACTTGAATCTATTTTATCTGAAATTCTACAAGTTGTATTTTTGTATCTGAATTTGACCACTGAAAAATATGTATCGAAATTCATGTTTTTAAATGAAACAAGAATTTTCAAATTTAAATTTCAAAGAGGTGAATTGAGAACAAATAAATTCAGATCCATAATTTTCAAAATAAAATATTTCAACATTAAGTATTCAGGGGCTGTTAAAATTCAAAGACTTATGTCTCTTATTCGCTTCCATAGAAAGGTGCAATACAAATGCAGTCGCATTGCCTTCAAAGCAAGTTGCAATGAAAACAAAAAAAAATTGTTATTAAAGTTTTTCTTTGTACACATAGAAAACGGTTAGTCTTATGTAATAGACAATAGACGAACACAATTCATTTCAGTCAGACCATTTACGATGTTGCATAGAACATCATATCATATCATATCATGATGCGCATTATTATCAGAACATCTCCTCATGAAAGGGATCCTCCAGCAATGTATTGCACTTTAATTGAAGGATTTGAAAAGAGATCAAAAGACAATAATCAAAAAACATTAAAACTCCACATCTGCTGTTTGTAACCACACCCATCTTTGAATTCAGCCTTTCTTTTGATCTCCACTACACACCTATAAAGTACTGTGACCGCATCTTGCACAGCGTACATATAAACACCTGTCCAAAGTACTCAAAACCACCTCTGTGGTAGTTCCGGCTACATTGGCCACATTTTGACACTATGAGACACAAACAGACTCACAAGGTGAAAACAGTACCAGTGTCGCTGTTGCGGCTGGTAAATATCTCAGCCTATCTATAAGCTTATAATAAAACACATACAGTTTAAGATTTGGATACAGATAATTGTTGTGCAGGTAGCCATACTGTAGGCTTTGAAAGATACACCAAGACTAATTTACACTACCTGTGGGGTAACACAGGTAGTGTAGCAGCAACAGCACCAAAACTTCCCACATACTGTATATACATATAAAAATCTAAATTATATATTATTAATGGCATATGTATTTGACCGTAACTACATTGTTACTCTCTCCTCTCGGTGCTGCTTTCAGTGCATCTCTTAAATTAGAGCTTTTATCCAATCAAATTTACCCCCTTGTGTTGTCTCTGGGAGGAAAATCGACTCTGAGGTCTTTTCTAGTTAATCCCTCTGCTTTTCAAGCAAATATGGACGATATTGTCGTATTCTTTAGCCAATGACATTTCGAGGTTGCCCTGTTAGGCGTATTCTTTGACAGGCGTGTTAAAACTTTGAGCAGTATCAGTGGAATTTCTGTGGAAATCTGTTGATTCCTAATTGTGTTGTGTTTTTGTGTGTTGGTTTTTTTTGAAGGCCCAGATGTGAAATACACAGCTCGCCACTGATACTAGTGACAAGCTAGTGGGATGTACCTGGACCAGTGTGAGAAGAAGAATTGAGTGAATCTCTCATTTTCTTGCTATGATCATTACAGCTCACTTAGAGCATGGGCTGTAATGACTTGAATATCATGAGGCAATTTTTCTCTTCTTCAGGTCAAGACTTTTCTTCTTTTTTTTATGATTACAAAGGCAGACTTTAAAATCTTTGTTCATCATTAACATTATCAGTATAGCAGCGAAACTAAGAGTGTGTACAGTATAATGAGTCTAACTACACTTTGTTAGAAAACTGCTCTATTGCACATCATTCACAGTCTCTGAAGAATCATTTCCAAACTCTCCATATGGAAAGCATGGACGACATTTTCAAAACATGCAATTGGCAGAGCAGTAATTCATTTTATAATACATATCACTATATAATCACCTTGCCTATGGCATCATTAACCACAAACTCCTTCTGTCTGCTGATCAAATTGTCCCCCAAACAGCTCATCAGCAGCGAGCTGTTCAAATTTCCCTTTTAGAAATTACGCAAAACAATGGCCACCAGTGGAGATGTTTTGTGGCTCTTGAGTAGATATGCAGCCATGTTAGTCTCTTGGACTCGTTCACTATTTGTCTGTTCCTCCATTACACAGCAGCACTTTTATGACAGCAGTATGTGGCGCCTGCAGAATTCATTGTCTCATTACTCAAGTGCTGTTTAGGCCTGTGTTGCTGGGTGTCCTCGTCCTGGTTTTTTAAAATAGTGTATGCCACCTTTCATCCTTTTCTGCAGCTCATCAATATACATTTTGTACCCAGTGTGAGACCTTGCAGTGGACGAGAAGATCACGGCCAGACCTAAACATGCTTCTGTTATTTTCAAAGTGGAGGGATGATAGATCCGGCAACCAGAGGGGGTTGAACCCAATCCTTTAGAAGAACTGAAGTGGTATAGTGTGAGCTGCTGGATACAGGCTGCCCTTCATTAAAGCCCTAATATTACAGGCTATTAATTATTCAGAGTTGGGCCTTATGACACCATACATCAGGGGTATTATGAGCCTGGCTATTCATTTATCGGAGTGCTCCTCTGTGAGGAAAAACATTGTAGCCTATGGATAGTAACAGTATTCCTAATTCATAATGCACTCTGTTTCAAACAAAGCTAAAGAATTCAAAAATTGTTGCTCCTATGTGGGAGTGGGAGGCTTTTTATACATCCGTGTAAAAATAATCTATAATCTGTGCATGTCTGTGGGCTATTTCGAGTTGCAAAGAACAGCTATTTGATATTATTTCATATTAGAATATTTAAAGTAGTGTTAGAGAGGCTCTGATTTTCCAAAATATGATGTAAATGTCTTCTCTGACAGAAAATTTAACTTATCAGTGACTCACCCTTTTTCCCCCTCTTCCCTTCTCTTGCTTTTGATTACCTATGTCATCCTACCTTATGCGCCGATTACATCTAGGTTATCGGAAATTGTGTGTTTTACAAATTTTTTATGCCATGCTACTCTCCCACCAAAAGCGCTTCGTCCCTGGAATTACAACAGATTAGGGACTAATATCCAATTATGCTTTAATATGCTCCAATGCCTTTTTAATGACAGCTGGGTGCTAAAGTCAAATTCACCGCTGTCTCTGTTCGGGGTGAGAGGTGAAGACTGAGGGAGGGAAAGGGTTTCTTGGCAGAATAGGCTGGAGGAAGGATGGGAAACATTGATTTCCTTGGCTGAGGTTACAGGATCCTAGCAGGAGGCAGCTGCTGCATACTGAAGTCATTGAACGTTAAAATTTTGCACCAGCCCCAATACGCAGTAGAAAGCATTTCCATCGCCCCTGTTTTATGTCAAAGGAAGGAGGGCTCACATGTTTAATTTTTGATCTAGTATTGACACAATTTATTGATTTGGTACTTTATGAAGGGATGACTATTTTGCCAAGACAAGTGAGATTTGAGTACCGCTGGCAGCCAAAAAGAGGGTTGAGTATTCTGTCGATGGATTGGAAAGAAAACATAGTAAAGAGACGCTATGGTCTGGATAATCCAATGTTCAAGTCAATCCATGCAGATACACAAACAAACACACACACATTCCTAATTTTCAAGGGTATAGCTAGTGTATGACAAGCACACTGAACAAATAGATATTCTTAGATGCACAACTGCATGCCCTTATAAATGTATTCATACTCACTGTTTGTTTGTCTACACATGATTGTTTTCCACAACAATATTCCATTCATCATTTGTTTCCCTCTTGTTTATTCTAATAGAGTGTAGGAACAGAAAAAAAAAATCTGCATAATATTTCAAAGATTGATTGGGATGCAAATTGCCTTGTGTGCCCAATTGGTGTGGCTTGGCCTGTTTTAATTGGGTTCTGTTAATTAATGCTCGATGTGAAGACAAACTGAATTACTTGCAGGTTTTGCGCATGTCATTATCTCCTAATTGTGCTAGTAGGAAAGGGTGTGTGTGTGTGTTTAGATGTGTGTTTACTGTATGCACGTGTATATTTTGGTTAACCCTTTCTTCTCCTGTAAAATCATTACACCTTAATAACACACATCATTAGGTGACTACACCATTAGGTTCTTATGTTTCAGTGTAAGATTAAGAGAAAATATAATTTATTTACATACTATAACTAAATGCATTAGGCTCTTCAAGACCCAAATTAATAAACTACAACACGTGTGTATCAAATAAGTCATTGCATCCTTCAACTGTACCTTTAATGAAAAGAAAAAGAAATCTTTCAAAATGATTTCGCTTTAAGATTAATTGAAAATGTAGCAGCAAGTATGCAATGAACTGTGGGTTATCTCCTGGACCTCCGTGCTGCTGATGAGATATATGTGCAACTTGAACTGAGAAGCAGCAAGCTTCATATTTTCAGACCATTAAACAGAGTATGCTAAATCTCAAAACCCTCCATGCAAACATATACAAGTCAAATTGCCTCAAAGGGTAAAATGGGAGCGTGAGTCACCATGACTGCCGAGCGCTTTATGCCGTCAAGCATTCACTGAGTCAAGGAGGTCCTCGAAAGCAACAAATAAACATATTAATGTGATCAGTCGTGCTCTGAGAGAAAGAGTGCATGGCAATTAACGGTCGTCTGTTACTATGCTGAGCGGAGTGTCGTTAGCGCCAGGGTGACCTTGAGGAGCCTCATTAGGGAAATGATTGACATGGCAACTGTTGTCAGTGGTAACGCTGACAGTGGGAAGGAAGGGATGGACAGACGGGTAGGCCGGGTGGCAGTGCTGCAGGTGGTAGACAGTGGGTGCAGAGCGCACCTGGGATGTTATGGATGAGATCTGGTCTCATCAAGATGAGAAATGGCAAAAAATACAGCAGAGTTCCAAGACTGAGATGAGCTGTGTTGCTCCAAGTTTTCATTGCATATTTGATTTGAAAAGCATTGTTTCGCTTTAGTTTTGACTGTTCCAAATTGCCGATGATGCTATACCAAAGTCACAAATGTGGATTTGGATTGTCAGATAATTTCCAACACTGTAAATGCAACCTTCAACAAATTATTACCTAGCAACAGAACACATGCCAATAACTGGCAACCATGATCCATTACAAAAAACTGTACAGGTCAATGCAAGTGCAAAACGGTACCTGTGATGTCGTGCTGTTTGAAGGAGTCGCTGTAGATCTGGTGCTGATTGGGACAGTGTTTTTTCAGCCATTTGCACACGTCCTGTTGGGTCCACAGGGCCACTGGCTTGGACAGCTTCACATATCCTGGCTGAGACAAAAAAGAATTAAATTTAGAAACATTTCATAATTGGTTATACTGCTTATATTTAAGAATCAACACACTTTGACAAGTACTGATACAGTTGTATTAGCTCCATCTTTTTACAAGCTCATAACTATTAAGGGTGCTCCGATTGATCGGTCACCGATCGTTATCGGCCGATAAAGGCTTTAAATAGTTTGATCGGTGGTCTCCTTAAAGGCCGATCAGATGGGCCGATGAGACGCACCACTCGTGAGAAAAGAAATTGTACGCGCACCGGTCTGGCAGTTGTTCACGGTGTCTGAAAAAGACAACACATTAGCGATTTGCAACGTGTGTGCCAAGGAAATTCCAAAGTTAGTTAGCGCTATGGGAGAGAGAGAGAGATTGCACTAGTTGACACCCTAATGAAGGACATCACATCAATCAGCTTCACAAGTGACATTTGGAGTCCAGATGTACGTCCCATGTCCATGTTGAGCCTAACTGCGCAGTTTATTAATCAAAACTTTGAATTAAAAAGAGTTTTCGTCACACACCGCGGAGGCTCTTGCTGCCGCATTCAGCAACATGTTTCGCGCATGGGGAATCCCAAAGGTAAAAGTACACATTCTAACGGATACTGCCAAGAGCCTGGTAAAGGCCATGAGCCTACCCAGCCTGCCGTGCATAGCTCATACACGGCAGCTTGCCGTTGCCGACGGAGTTTTATCACAACGCAGCATCGCTGATATAACAGCCTGTGGAAGACGCATCGTCTGTCATTTCAAACATTCACAGCTTGCCTACTCTCGACTTCAAAATATTCTGAAGCAACTTGGCCAGCCTATTAAGAGGCTACAACAGGGTGTATCCACCAGGTGGAACAGTACCGTTAATATAAAAACTTCGAAAGCCACGTTGTTGGAAGCGGTCCAGAACAGACTCAGTGACATTCAATCAAAGTGCCTGTATACAATCGCAATAGTGCTCGATCCGAGGTGAGAACTTCATTCACACATTTCTCTCTCTCTCTCTGTGTCTCCAGTTGTGTTGCTGTCAGAGAATGAAACTATATTTAAATAATGTCAATGTTAATTGAACATATTGAATTCTCTGAGCTCTAAGCTGTTTAAGATGTTTCTAACAGGATTCAGAATGTTGAAAGTTTCCTGTCAATAAAAGTAAACAGTTGACAATTCACAATACATTATCTTCTGTTCATTTTAATACATATAAATTGTTAAGACTATTAAAATTTTGTATATAACAGGGTAAATAGAAGGCTTCAAATAGACCCAGTGATCGGTATCAATCAATACTGCTTTCAGCAATCGGTGATCGGCCCCAACAATCTTGATGGGAGCACCCTTAATAACTATGGCTCTGTTGTTCTTGTTTAGAGATCCCTTATGTATGAATATGTATTATTAAAGCCTGGGGGCACTGTTGGTTAGGGCTGGGAATTGGTACTCGATACCTTTAAAAAAAAAAAGGTATAGACTGAAATAACCCAGTACCAAATACTGAAACTTCAAATGATACCTGATTCCTTTTTGTATCCAGATCTAGAAAAAAAAAAAAAAAAAGATGGTTGTGCTCACAGCTAGTCTATATCCACGACGTTCCACTTCCGGGATTGCTAGAGTGCTGTCGGAAATTCCGCCGGATGTCCCTTTTTTAAGCCGGTTAACTGCTCCTCAGATCTTTGCAGGGTAAATCGAGAGAGCTAGCTAGACTATCTGTCCAATCTGAGTTTCATGTTGTCCTGGTCAAATTGACCAGTTTTCTTATTTTGATGTTGTTTTTAAACTACCAAATTGTAATTACCCAAAATAACATGATTGATTCCACACGCTCATTGGCAAGTACAAATCTAAAAGTTGACATAGTCCAGTCTGTGATTATCCATTAAACATTCCTTTAAGTCTAAATAATTCCTAATTTCTGCTTTTCTAAATCAAACAAACAAACAAACAATTCAAATATAATTTCCTATAAATGAAGTTTATTGACCATAAATTCCAAAAATAACTGTAAAAATTAAGTTAATGAGTTAGTGTTACGTAGTGTTGAAAACATTAAAAAGTGACAAACATTGAAAAAAACGTCAAAAGTGTTGAAAAAAAAGGCACAAAAACAGAAGTTAAAACATTGATAAAAAGCGTCAACACAAGTGTTGATTTTCAATTTTGACAAGTGTTTTGACAAGTGTTAAAGAAATGTCAAACCATAGCACGTTTTTCTTCTATCAAGGAATGCTGCGTGGACTTGCCAAACCCTCCTCGGAAGCGCTGTGGAGAAAAGTGTGATTGGCCCACTACTGCAGCAGCTACAACCCATACAGTTTGTGCAGTAAGGTCGAGAGCGGTATATTTGACGGCGTTGGTAAGTTTCATGGTGTTGATATGCTTTAATTCACATGATGGGTATCAAATAAAAGTAGAAAAAAGGTCATGTGTCACCTTCCATCTGACTGATTTTGTCATTTACTATTTACAGTGTGACATTTTCCCTCAAGGATCAATAACCTTTAAAAGTAAAAAGAAGACCAGTGATGGAAATAATGGCGTTACTTTTTTCAGTAACGAGTAATCTAATTACTCTTCCCATCTTAATAACGCCGTTAATTTCCCCAGTTGTAATGGACAACCAACCAGTTGAACTTGTGCAATAGTACAAATATCTTGGGTCTGTGATTGACCGTAGGCTGTGCTTTGAGCCCCAGGTCGCTGTGTGTAAAAAAGCACATCAACGCATGCACTTTCTCAGTAAGCTGCGCAGTTTTAATGTCGACACTGTTTTAATCTATTGGCACGGGTCACTTTCTATTAAACAAAAAATTGCATGCAAGGTATTGTGAAGGTGTGCCGCAAAATTGCGGGCACACCCTTAGGTGACCTACATGACCTGCATAAGGCCATTTCCTTGAAGGAGGCGAGAGGCATCCTGGCTGATCCGAGTCATCCCTTGTGGGGTAAATTCATGCTGCTCCCCTCCGGGTGTAGATGTAGTTTGCCGTGATGCAGAACCAATAGATTCAAAAGGTCATTCATCCCGGCTGTTATCCCACTTGTTAATAATATCCTGTAAATTCAAATTCAATTCATGTTGTAGTCCTATTGTGGTTGTGTTTATGTTTTTGTCGTTTGGTGTATATTTTGTTACTGCTGGCTGTAATCCAAATTGCCCCTCAGGGATAATAAAGTGACTTTGACCTTTAATCCAACTGCACAATTTCATATAGGTCATATTAGAATAAATGTATTAGTACATACATCCATACACATACGTAATGTGCATGCACATCTGTATTGCACTGTACAGCAACATTCTAGTTTAAATACTTCAACATTAGGCAGTGCAGTAGCCTACCAAAAGATCACTCTTGAAAGTGCTGGCAATGCTTTTGATTGAAGGGCTACTAAAATTACAAACAGAAAGAGATGATTAAAATTTCACATCCACACCCCTTCACTTCAGCCTGCTCTCCGGCTGCCGTGTGGTGTGGCATAGCAATGGAAGCCCTTCTCTTCTCCGCCCAGAAGACAGCAGAATAACAGGTACTGGCAGCATTTCCTCTGCTTTGCCTTCTTGTTTCTCCCCCACACATCTCTCATCTTATCCCCGTATTCGATCTCGCTCAATCCCTGTCAGATCTATCACATTGTCTTTCTTACTTCCTCTCCCCACATACTGTAGCTCTCATCTTTCCCATCTCCCTCTCTCACCTGTTTCTTATTATATGGCACTACCTCACTTGCTCTTTCTCTGTTTCTCCATCCACCTCCTTCCCACTCACTCTATATCTAGCATTCCAGACAGAAAGAGAAATTGGGGAAGATGTACATGCTGGTTTTGGCATGTGGTATAAACATATATACATAGGCAAAGTGACACACAGTGAAAGCAAGCAGGTAGGCAGGTAGGCGAGGCCAATGCTCTTAATGCATATGCTTGGCAACCTGCGTAGATAGATGAATCTGTAAGGAGAGGAGGGAATGGTATTGCAGGAAAAAAGCACATTAACCATTAAACACATCTCAACTTAATTAATTCTGACTAGTGGCCTGAAGCGACAGGACAGAGAGAGGGAGGCCCAGATGGAGAAAGAGTGAGAGAGGAGTGTGTGTGTGTGTGTGTGTGTGTGTGAAAGCATGCGAGGAAAATGCAGTTTGAGAGAGTAGAAGTAGCAGAATGGTAAGAAGTGGATGCTGAGAGAGTGGAGGATGGCTGGACTAACAGATGAGGCAAAGGAATAAAGAGGGAGAGCAGAATAAAAGCTTGTGCTCCAGAATGGGCTCAGCCGAATTTGACATAGGAGACTCGCTCATTTTCCATGAACCCATTTGTGAGTCAATGGCCATCTGTGTTTTACATTCTGCACTGATTTAGCCCATAGCTGTGGTCCCGTGGTCGGGTACAATAGGTAAGCCGGTGCCTTTCTGCCTGCCAGCCAGCCAATAGAGCCAAAGGGCGGAGAGAAAACAGCAGGGAGAAGAAAACAGGAGTACAATCATGCTCAAAGAGCTGTGTTCAAGAGACTCTGGGCCAATTAGAGATTTGAGTGACAGCACAGGGGTGAGAGGAGAAGCCTGTTTTATTTCTAAGTGGGATACATCTGGGATCGGGCGCACACACACACACACACACACACATACACACACACATCCACATGTGCAACCCAGGCACAGAAACTGAAAAAAATACTGTACATGAATGCAATGTACACACACGTACCGAACCATCCGATTGCCATGTGTGTAGTGTCACTGTCCTTGGCTTTAATTGATAACTGAAAGCCCAGTAACAGCTCCCAGTATTCTTCACGTTACCTTAGCAACAGGGCAAGGACAACCTCAGAAATTAAAGACGCGGAATAAAGCCGTTGGGGGAAAAACGCACAACCCAAACATGTACCAGAGACTGGAATAAACATCCGCACATTAATGACCACAGTGGAAAACTATTACTTACATAATGAAGCATGTAATCGTATTAACACTGATAAGCATTTAAAGATCCAATCTGAATGTACTCGCCTAAATTAATCAAGAGGCAATCACATGGCCCCTTTGTGGAGACAGTATTGGAATACAAAAAGGAGCTGTGAATTAAAAGCACTGAAAAGCATTCCAGCTACAAACCCCATGGGAGTGAGAAAGCAAATTTGGCAGTTGTGAAGAATACAGCGGTAGTGGTTTCCAAGGACAACCCCTTTTCATTTAGGCTCCAAGGTTTTTAGGCTGATTGCAGGGTCAAATGGCTTTACCCTTTACATTAAAATGTTCACTGCAGCAGCAATTAGCACATAACATTTTGTGTCAATAATTTGCTGTATTCTGTATTAAAGTGGCAACAAAGACACAAATAAACTTTATAGTATGATTTATTTCCCAGGAATAACTACAACTGACCCTCAACCCTGGATAGTTCCCTGGACAAAGAAGAGGGCAGTGTTCATTTATTGAACAAATGCGTATAAGAGTAAAACAAATATTTTATAGCTCTTGGACAGCACAAGAGCTGCTGATGATGTTTGTTGAATGAAACATGAGCTTAAAACAACGCAATCCCAATTCATTGTCCAATCACATTATTTTTAAAATTATGTTTAATTTAGCAAAGAATGCAAAGTATATCAGGCAAAGGGACGATTTTAGTTTCTACACAATATGACATAGTTAGCTCTGTTTCTACAGCTGTAATGAGGCAGTATTGTAGTATTTTAAACATCACGTTTCAAATTTATTTCTAGCGACAGAGAGTTGAGCATGATAAGGTCTAATACTTGTACTAGAACTTATCTAGTACTTGTACTCTATTCATATGAGAAACTTTTATTTAGAGGCTCCTGATATACTATCATAATTTGCCTGTACTTTTTTAAGCAACGTTAGTACATACAAATAATGTTTTATTCTATATTACAAGCTGGGAGGGGAGGTTTCCAGACTAGTCAACTGCTGTAAAAGACTACATCAAAGAAAGTGGAAATGAAACATAATGGGAACTTCTACTTGTAATAAAGGATTAACATGTAAACATACACACAAAATGTTAACCATTCAGCTTTGACCATAAAAGCGTTTTATTATTAATTATTAAGCGTTCTATTCTGATTCAGATTTTATGTTGGTATGTGCTTTTTATGTGTATTTATGTGATACATTTTTGAGAATATCATAGAACCTGTGATGCTTTCCTTATTTATTAAACTTACTGACTTACACCAGTAACATTTGCAGTTACATACTGCCCTCTAGTGTCTAAACGCAACACTGCAACCACTTTTTGAGTTTGACTGGACAAAAAAGTGCCAAGAGGAAGAGGGGGGGCCACTGCCATTAGTGTCATGTTGACTGAGTGAATGGCTGTTTGAGACAAGGAGGCCAGTGTCGTCTGCCCTATCTCCACTGCACAGCTAATTAACAGCTCTGGCATGCTCTCTCTCACTTTCCTTTCTCCGTGCCTCGCTCTATTTCTCTCGGCATGAGATGAAAATCTTCTGCATTAATTAATCTGTTACAAACAGGAATGGGGATTATGTGTGCATGTGAGCGTCCAGAGAGGTGTGGATGGCGGACAGAGAATAACACGCTATGCTAGATACATTAATAAGCCTTCATAAGGAGCCTCTGTTTGCCGACTTCACTCAAGCACATCAAAGAAAGTGCACAAGACCCCTTCACTGTGCCCGACCTTGGGATTTGGCAGGGTCCATAAAGCATTGCAGGGTGTGTTAACACCAAACAAGATATAAATCACCTTGGGCTTGATAGTGATAACAACTGAGATGACAAGATTTGTTATGGATGTTACAGCCATCCACCGAGTCTAAATGGCTGTTTAATGCGTTATGTGTAATATGTGGCTAAGCATTGGCTCGATTACAAATCCAGCCAGGCGCAAGATTCAGCTTTAGTCGAATATTTCAAAAATGCACACTGCTGATATGAACTGAAATTACCTATAGTTTGCTTTTGGATTGGTGCATAAACTCCAGTACTTCCCGATACCAGCGTTTTAGGCAGTATCGGAGGCAATACCGATACTGGTATCGGAACATCTCTAATAGTAACAAGAGTACCATCATCTTAGTCAACAGTCCTTACAAGAACCACAAGGCAGAGGAAAGTTCTGAAAGCTGTCATCAAATGTGTTCAATATCTTTGTTTGTTTGATGAGAGTCAAACAAAGAGAGTCCTGATTGAAAGTAGGGTTTCTGGTCCAACTTTACAAGCAAAGGTGCAGGTGTTTTATTGCGAAACCAACAAGTGTTGGCTTGTGGCCTTTCTTTAGAGTCAGCATATATATATATTACAATCATTGCTAGATGCATGTATGCATTCATTCAATCAAATGCAGGGGGGTTAGGGTTACCCTTACATACGGGAGTTAGTAAAGCACTATCATATGAGGTGGTTTGCATTAGGATTTTAGGTGGCAATTCAAAATTATACCCAGCCCAAATATTCCTTTTCACTTGGAAATACTTCACATCACTTTACTGCTTTATGGTTTATTCCCTGTTAAAATGTTTACTGTATGCAACTAAAACACCAAGAAAAATTCCCTGCAAATGCAAACTTGCTTGGCAATCTGATTCTGAAGCTGTATACACACTAACTGCTATTACACTGTGACGTTTTGTTAAGAGTGAAATCCAGTGGTGCAAACTTCCCATCTAGCTCTTTATTAAGCTCCAATATTAATAAATACTATCAGCCCATGCCTGTGTAACATGATAAAATAGATTTCTTTTTTACTTTCTATGTTATTAAAGTCTTTATGCACTTCATCTATTGTATTGTAAAAAACATTCTTAACATCAATCCAGATACAACACTGAGTAGTAAAGCTTAGTCAGTTAAGTTATTTCAGCTATTATAAGTACTTTCTCCAGGTCTCTACTGCAATTCAGCTACAAACAGAAATATTCACGATATAAAATTACACAACACAGATAGTATGTAACAGATATTGAGTTTTTTTTGTCACCGCAGAATCACCACCTACCAACTTTTAGCATAACACAAAGCATTTCAACTGTGTGTGTGTGTGTGTGTGTGTGTGTGTGTGTGTGTGCGCGCGCGCGCATGTGTGCGTTTGCACTAATTGAACTGAGGCCTGGCAGTCTGTTTGGTGTTTCAAAAGCTCATTGAGAGTTTTCACAGAGGACTTTGTCTGACTCAAAGTTCTTCCATTTGCATTGATTGACAGTTGATTATCAAAATAAAAGAGAATGCATGTATGTATGTGTGTGCGTGTGTGTGTGTGTGGTTGGGGGGGGCGGTGTGCACAGTTTATTTTTGGAGATGGAATGAGGAATTTATTCTGCATTGCTGACGATGGATCCTTTGATCTTTTATCAGAAACACAGCTCATCTTTCTCGTTTATTCCCTGTTAAGTTATGTGTTTGTACTGAAGAGGTAGATGTGTGGAACATAGAGGAATATTATTCTCTATGTGGTGGATTTATTTTGTGTGTGGGAGGACATTTTTGACTGTAATCAGACCACAAATACAATCAATTTAGTACAGGGGTAAAGTGAAGGCGTTAGATGAGAAATTCACATTGAGGGCACGGCTGCATTGTGGTGGTTTCATTTTACGAGTGTGATTAATCTAGATGCGTCTAAGCTGTGTTTTTAACTAAATGCTAGCGTCAGCTAACATGTCAATGTTTAGCAGGTAAACGGCTTACCATGTTAACAATCATAAGTTTGCATGTTAGCATGTTAACAGGTGCTAGTTAGCACTAAAGCCAAGTATAAATTTGGTAGGATTAGTTTTGCAGGTATTTGGTCATAAACCAAAGTATTGGACGAATTAGAATTTTGACAATATTTAAAATCTTTAAGATAGTTGTTTTGGTTTTACAGCCATCAATTTCACTGTTTGAGTTAATTCTTACCATTAAAATACTGATAGACCAATTGTATGCTACATAGCACCAAACAACATCCAGCCAAAGTTAGCAACCTGCTGGTAAACAGAGCAAAGCATTTAAGAGACAGATATTTCCCTCCGGAATTGCTGTATAGTATGTACATTTTCTGCAAAATTCAGTTTGTTTAAAGTTTGTTCTGCTGCCCCCAAGTGGCCAAAATAAATAATGTATACATCTCATTTCAAACTCTTTGGTTTGTTACCGCAGGTGTCTAATTCTTGCTTTGGCGTGGTTACTACGACACCGATGTGTCTTAGCAACCGTGCTGCTTAAAACAGACTACACTCATTCTGTTATATAATTTGAAGGGAGAAAAAAAATGGAGAAAAAAAAAAGGTTTAAGCTATCTTGTAAAAAGATATAATTTTTTTTTTTTTTTTACATCACTGAAGTTAGATGCTATTTTAAATTTAAATGCTTACATATCATGGGCTTTGACTAATATTTTTTAACAATTATTTAAAGTTACTCAATTTCCAATGGAAATCCAAAAAGGTGTCACATTATTAGTGATGAGGGTGGACTGCACTGGCATGAAGCTGGTGTCCATGCTGTCTGAAGGGAACTAACACTGATGCAAACACTTTTCCTGTGCATGGTGCTCTCGGACCAACTCTTACCCGTGACAGCTCAGACTCAGAAACAGAGCGGTGTGGTGGCGAGCGGCGCCGGTATATGGGGGGGCTGACGTCCTGGTAGCTTGTGCTGTCATCGTCCAGCAGAACAGGACCATCCACGGACTCCTCCTCTTCCTCCAGCTGTGACGTCATATCATCCAGGCACATCTGGTGGTCGCTGCCATTCTGGCTCAGGTTGCAGTGAACAGCTGTGTCAGCAAGAAGGCAGAATAAATGACTGAATGAGCTATGGTTGAATGGGCATATTAATCTCCGATGTATCCAGAAGTAAAATTGCATTAAACTCAAAATTACTTATACTTTACTGCAGCTATGCCTAAATATAAATGCTTTTCAGTATGTTTGGCTTTCTAAATAGCACTATATAACATGCTTAATAGTATCCCAAATATATTTTGAAGGATTTTGTATTCAAGGTGATTTCTAACTGCTCTATGATTTCATGTTACTATGTCTACTGATCTGCCCGTCTACTTTCCATCAGTGCGCATGTTGAATCACACTAGGTCCTCTCACACTGAATGCTGTACTGTTACAATTCCACTAGATGGCAGCGCATGATCCATGGTGGATGAGTAGCCATTGAACCAGAGTCTCAACTCAACCACATACTAATACAGCCTGCAATTTAATATACTGTCTTTGTGTGTAATATACAGAGAGGCTAGAATGTTTGGGCACCCCAGGTAAAAATTTGTATTAATGTGCATAAAGAAGCCAAGAAAAGATGGAGACATTTTCAAAAGGCATCAAATGACTGATTAGACATTCATATACAGGTAAAAGCCAGTAAATTAGAATATTTTGAAAAACTTGATTTATTTCAGTAATTGCATTCAAAAGGTGTAACTTGTACATTATATTTATTCATTGCACACAGACTGATGCATTCAAATGTTT
Organism: Percina caprodes; assembly: GCA_013375575.1. Taxonomy (NCBI): domain Eukaryota; kingdom Metazoa; phylum Chordata; class Actinopteri; order Perciformes; family Percidae; genus Percina; species Percina caprodes. The sequence continues at coordinate 2,157,261 of JABXJD010000038.1, read as the reverse complement.
ATTTCATTTAATTTTGATGATTTGAAGTGGCAACAAATGAAAATCCAAAATTCCGTGTGTCACAAAATTAGAATATTGTGTAAGGGTTACATTTTGAAGACACCTGGTGCCACAAAGTAATCAGCTGATTAACTCAAAACACCTGCAAAGGGCTTTAAATGGTCTCTCAGTCCAGTTCTGAAGCCTACACAAACATGGGGAAGACTTCAGATTTGACAGCTGTCCAAAAGGCGACCATCGACACATTGCACAAGGAGGGAAAGACACAAAAGGTTATTGCTGAAGAGGCTGGCTGTTCTCAGAGCTCTGTGTCCAAACACATTAATAGAGAGGCAAAGGGAAGGAAAAACTGTGGTCAGAAAAAGTGTACAAGCGATAGGGATCACCGCCCTAGTCAAGATTGTGAAAAAAGGGTGTGGACAGCTGCTGGAGTCAGTGCTTCAAGATCCACCACCAAGAGACGCTTGAAAGACATGGGTTTCAACTGCCGCATACCTCGTGTCAAGCCACTGTTGACCAAGAAACAGCGAAAAGCATCTCACCTGGGCTAAGGAAAAAAAGAGCTGGACTGCTGCTGAGTGGTCCAAAGTCATGTTTTCTGACGAAAGCAAATTTTGCATTTCCTTTGGAAATCGAGGTCCCAGAGTCTGGAGGAAGACAGGAGAGGCACAGGATCCACGTTGCCTGAAGTCTAGTGTAAAGTTTCCACCATCAGTGATGGTTTGGGGTGCCATGTCATCTGCTGGTGTCGGTCCACTCTGTTTCCTGAGATCCAGGGTCAACGCAGCCGTCTACCAGCAAGTTTTAGAGCACTTCATGCTTCCTGCTGCTGACCTGCTCTATGGAGATGGAAATTTCAGGTTCCAACAGGACTTGGCGCCTGCACACAGCGCAAAATCTACCCGTGCCTGGTTTACGGACCATGGTATTTCTGTTCTAAATTGGCCAGCCAACTCCCTGACCTTAGCCCCATAGAAAATCTGTGGGTATTGTGAAAAGGAAGATGCAGAATGCCAGACCCAAAACGCAGAAGAGTTGAAGGCCACTATCAGAGCAACCTGGGCTCTCATAACACCTGAGCAGTGCCAGAAACTCATCGACTCCATGCCACGCCGCATTAATGCAGTAATTGAGGCAAAAGGAGCTCCAACCAAGTATTGAGTATTGTACATGCTCATATTTTTAATTTTCATACTTTTCAGTTGGCCAACATTTCTAAAAACTCCCTTTTTTGTATTAGCCTTAAGTAATATTCTAATTTTGTGACACACGGAATTTTGGATTTTCATTTGTTGCCACTTCAAATCATCAAAATTAAATGAAATAAACATTTGAATGCATCAGTCTGTGTGCAATGAATAAATATAATGTACAAGTTACACCTTTTGAATGCAATTACTGAAATAAATCAAGTTTTTCAAAATATTCTAATTTACTGGCTTTTACCTGTAATATGTCACAAAAGTTAGATTTTATTTCCATAATTTACATTTTCAAAATAACAAAAAACAAAAAAATGGTGTTCGCAAAAGTTTGGGCACCCTGCAGGGTTTATAGCATGTCCCCCCCCTTTGGAAAGCTGAGACCTGACAGTGTTATGGATTGTTCTCCATCATCTGGAAAGACCAGGTGATGTCAATCTTAAGGTTGAAATGCCCAGACTCATCTGACCTTGCCCCAACAATCAGCACCATGGGTTCGTTTTCAGATGCCAGTATCCTCTGTTTTGAATGTAATTAAGAAATGGCAGTCATCAGGAACAGTGGAAGTTAAAGCAAGACCTGGAAGACCAAGAAAAATATCAGAACAGCTCGAAGGAGTGTGAGAAAAGCAAGTCAAAACCCACGTTTGACTACACGATCCATCCAGAAAGACCTGGCGGACACTAGAGTTGTGGTACACCATTCCAATATAAAGAGATACTTGTACAAATATGGTCTTCATGGAAGAGTCATCAGAAGAAACCTGTATGTCCTCACCACAAAAATTAGCATTTGAAGTTTGCAAATGAACATATAGACAAGCCTGATGCATTGTGGAATAAAGTTCTGTGGACCGATGAGGTTAAAGTAGAACTTTTTGTCTGAGCAAAGGTACGTTTGGAGAAGAAAGGGCACAGAATTTAATGAAGAACCTCTGTCCAACTGTTAAGCATGGGGGGGTGGGTCAATCATGCTTCAGGGTTGTATTGCAGCCAGTGGCACAGGGAACATTTCACGAGTAGAAGGAAAAATGGATTCAATAAAATTACAGCAAAGTCTGGATGCTAACTTGATGCCATCTGTGAAAAAGCTGAAGTTAAAGAGAGGATGGCTTCTACAAATGGATAATGATCCTAAACACACCTCAAAATCCACGGTGGATTACATCAAGAGGCGTAAACTGAAGGTTTTGCCATGGCCTTCACAATCTCCTCACCTCAACATAATTGAAAATCTATGGATAGAGCTTAAAAGAGCAGTGCGTGACAGACAGCCCAGAAATCTCAGAGAACTGGAAGACTTTTGGAAGGAAGAATGGGTGAAGATACCTCAAACAAAAATTGAAAGACTCTTGGCTGGCTACAGGAAGCGTTTACAAGCTGTGATACTTGCCAAAGGGGGGGTACAAGGTATTAACTCTGCAGGGTGCCCAAACTTTTGCAAACACCGTTTTTTTGTTTTCTGTTATTTTTAAAGCATAAATGATGGAAATACAATCTAAATTTTTGTGACATATTATACGAATGTCTAATCTGTCATTTGATGCCTTTTGGAGATTTTCCCATCTTTTCTTGGCTTCTTTATGCACATTAATACAATTTTTTTTACTTGGGGTGCCCAAACTTTCAAGCCACACTGTAGGCTACAAGCATTCAATGTATTACATTGTTTGATGACAGTGGCAAATCATACTAATTATCGTTGTATATAAATATAAGTCGTTTGCTGAGAAATTAACTCATGTAAAGTGGGACTTTGAAAGGCTACTGCCAATTTCTTAACCTAATAACCTTAAAGCAAATGTGTGTATTTTTCCTGTTGCAAATAAAAAAGTTGAATTCACGAGTTAGCTATTGTTAGCAAACTTTAGATCGATGTAACAGACATGAATGAGATTGCTGCCTTTATGACACTTGCTACTATGCTACTGTAAAGCCTCATTTTAGTGTTACAAGACAAGTTACAATGCATTTTCAGGGATATTTATGGATTTATCTCACCACTGTCACACTGTACAGTTTGTTTTTTTAAGTTGTGAGGAGTTCCTCTATTTCATTGCAATGTGAGACAATAGTGCTCACCAACATCACAAAATCAAGTAAATTTAGTTTGCATACTATCATGTTTGAGTACTTTTTCAGTGTCAACACATTTATATAAAACAGAATTAGCTTGACAGCTTGACTTCACGGCAGACACACTATACACAGCAAATGCATCAACTTCACAAACACAAATTTAGTACACTATGTTTGTATAGAGCCTGTGGATGTTTCACCTAAAGTGAAGTTTACAATTTGAACCATTCAAAGCCCAAAAAGGTAGCCATTGTAACCCACAACTGATAACAAGCAATGAAACAGCAGGTTTCACTTTCAGCCAGAAAGAAGCATCTATTCAGTAAAATTTATCGCCATCGTGTTTTGTCAGAATAAAACAAATTGCAGAAAAAGTTGCAGAGTTGCAGAAAAAAGAAAACAATCAAAGCTGGGCCTTGGTGGGAGATGAAAGTTTTACAGCTCTAAATCATAGAAAACGTTTTTCAAATCTCAGGCAGACAAAAAAAGAAAACAAATATAGACAGGCTTTAAATCCACCAAATCAATTCCTATACAAGTAAGGTTGACTTTGTTTCAGTGGAAGCTGTATATTAGACTGGAGCTTTAAGGAGATAAAAGGACAAAAGTCATTATTAACAAGGGCCTTAAATTCCTTGTTATCCATTAAACTTGTATTGCACTACTTTGTCCTTTTTCTCCATGTAGTAATTATTTAGTTTAGTTTTTGATAGAAGGCGTCAGCCTCAGGCACTATTTTCGTCTCATCAGCCACTGGTGCAGGCACAGAAGCGACAGCTAGCAGTGAGTTGTGAGGTGTCACCGACTGAAATAGGCCGTTTGTCATCATGCAATCTGTCCACTTGTTCTAAAAACACAGACGACTCATTTATGTGGAATGGGAGTCAAAGACCCTTTTTTACCGCACCTGAAAGCTGCTGCTGCAGCTGCAGATTGAAGGTTGGAGCAACGTGTTTCAAAGGATGCACATTCTGCATTTTTGAATGGCCTAAAGAGAGCAAGAATAAACTTGAAAACATAATGGATTTGCAAGAAAAGCATCAACGTGGACACGGATCAAATCACTATGACAGACATTTATGGTCTGTAACAAGACACTTAGAGAGAGTTACAGGCAAATGCTATTAGGCCTGCATGATTAATCATTATAAAATCACGATCTTGATTCACCGTTTATTTTTTTAATTGACTTTGTTTCTCATTTAATTTTTACGAGCCAAATGCATCACAAACGCTACTACTTTCTTCGGTGAGTTCTAAACAGACTTTATAAAATAGGTTTTAAAGTGCTCCCAAATGCTTCATTGAAGCCTCTATGTTAACAGGCTTGTGGTGATGCAATGTGCTATAGGTGCCAAAAAAAAATTATTGAGTAAATGTCCTTAGTTTTCGTCTCTGTCAATGTCTTTCATAGAGCAAATAACGTTATTTCTTTCAGACTGTGACATTTCCTGGAGACATGTATAGTTTCCAACTGGGAACCCAGAAATTCCGACATTCCTCGTAAAAGTGAACACAACAGACAACAGTCCGTGACCCTCGCATGGCCTCATGGCGGTACCAAAAGTCGGTAGAAAGCATGAGTTGGGTATGGCTGCAGCCTGGAGCGTCCCATGTCATCCGTCCCGTCTCATCCGTCCCGTCTCATGCGGTCTCGTCTCATGCGGAGTTGTGTCCAACGGTAAATTCAGAGGATCAAAAATTCGAAATCGTGAATAATTTTCCAGATGGAGTCACGGGTAAATTCGTGACCACATTTGTTGCAATCAATTGAAAAACGTTAAAAACTGTTAAAGTAACAATTTTGCCATAAATACAGTTTGCTCATTTCTGAATGTTATGGTTAACGTAGCCTAGATTTGATGAAACCTGCATCGGCGGTGCAGCCATTTCTGCCAACTAACGGCAGGACTTCCTGAAGAGGGATAATAAGGATCTGCACACACAAGAACAAGAATACAAAAATAAACATGTTACACTCTTTCCAAGACTCTTTATTTTATATTCTATATTGTATAGCTCTACTGGCGCTGCCTCGGGTGTCGGGTCTCTGGGACCCGGGGCAGAATGCGGTTGTATTTTTCTACTACCGCGGCATCAGCCTTCGGGTCACTGAGACCAGGGGTAGAATGCTGTCGGGTCTCTGGGACCCGGGGCAGAATGCGGTTGTATTTTTCTACTTCCGCATCGGCCTTCGGGTCTCTGAGACCCGGGGTAGAATGCTGTCGGGTCTCTGGGACCCGGGGCAGAATGCTGTCGGGTCTCTGAGACCCGGGGTAGAATGCTGTCGGGTCTCTGGGACCCGGGGCAGAATGCTGTCGGGTCTCTGAGACCCGGGGTAGAATGCTGTCGGGTCTCTGGGACCCGGGGCAGAATGCTGTCGGGTCTCTGAGACCCGGGGCAGAATGCTGTCGGGTCTCTGAGACCCGGGGCAGAATGCTGTCGGGTCTCTGAGACCCGGGGCAGAATGCTGTCGGGTCTCTGAGACCCGGGGCAGAATGCGTTTGTATTTTTCTACTACCGCGGCCTTGGCCTTCGGGTCTCTGGGACCCGTCCTGCATTCGACTGCGTATCTCTGCTGCCACGGCCTTGGGCCACAATGCGATTGTATTTTTCTTCCACTTCCGCGCCAGTGGTTCTATTGTATTTTGTGTTGTATTGTATGAAAGAGGAAAAATTAAAAACCAAATGCTTGACCTCTGCCGGGAGAGAAATTCTTTCTATGGCTGCAACTTGGATCAAAGTTTTTTTTTTTTTGACCATGACAAGACAAGACAAAACAAAACAAATAAAAAAAACTATAATAACCTTGGTTTAGGCCAACTTGCCAATTTGTTTTGTTTTGTCATGGTCAAAAAAAAAAAAAAATCGTGGCAGAGAATCGTGATTTGTATTTTTCCCTGAACTGTGCAGGCCTACATGCTATTACAGGCAATGAATTCAATGTCCCTGATGGACAAATTGGTGTTGGCTGCGATTAAAAAGATGACAGCCATATATCGGCCAAACAAATAATTTCAGTCTAACTGCTGGCAGGCCCAGGAAAACAGCCAATTAGGGACTTCTGTCAAGCCACTGAGCAATTACAACAACTCTGACACAGTTCAGTATGATTGGGACAACAATAACAACAGCAACAACATCTGTGCTGTCATTTCATATAACAAGAGCAGGAGGGAGAAAACTGCCGTAGGTGGTCCTGTCGTCCTCCGATGACATGCCACACCATACACCTTGAAAATGAAGTAGGAACCCAATATGATTTAGTGAATGAAGGTGCCACAAGCCACATTTATTCAAAGCAAAACCTCTCAGAGATAAGTCCTTCCCCGGGATCTTAAATCATGCTGTCCTCTCAGGATTGTAGTGAAAATGTTTCACTTCTCTACACTTTCACTGATTATTCTGGGGACATGGTGTCCCCAGAATAATCAAGTGTTTGTTATATAGTGCTGTCTGAACGCAGGATGACTTAAATTGGAGATTATGGAATAATGTATGCCTCTGAAGTCACCACTGTCTGAATTTGAAAAAAAATAAAAATAGAAATACATATATACATATATTTACTCAATACTTAAAAAGTTGGAGTCTGTGATTCTGGAGAAATATTGTTGATATTTGAACTGACCAAAGAAATGTTTGTTTGTTTCCCATTTACTGAGCCAGGGCTATGCATAAACACAAGATTTTTTTTGTCAGAACACACAATGGACAACTAGCAGACCGGGAAGAAATATTTGCCGAGTTTGACAAAAAGTGTATTTGATTAGAATCACAGAATCCACCTTTGAGTAAAAGTTGTTTCAAAAGGAAACTCCACTATATTTGACAGATACTGTATATATGTTACTTTTTAGATGAAATTTTTTTTTTAACCTAATCTTACTTCTTACCGTTTTTATTTATTTGTTATTGTAGCTATGTTATTTTATTTACTTTATACACCTGCTCTTTTTTTTTTTTTTACTTTTTCTATTTTACCTTGAATGTTACTGTGAGCAACTGCAACTAAATAATTTCCCTAAATTTTGCAAAAACGGCAGCTTGGAGGAAAAACTCTATTAATTAAAAAAAAACAAGCAAAAGTAACCTCATTAATCATCTCACGATCCCTCAGTTTATTCATATGACCCATTGAAGGGGACCCAGCCTCTAGGTTGGGAACCACTGGACTAAAAGGACTAAACTACCAACAGTAAATATTTAAAGTAGTTAGTGTAAAACCAGCTCCACCTAGATCAGCTTCAACAGTAAATGCTACTTATGGAATATGCACTGATGCATTAACAATCCAGAAGGCTTATATAATATCAGCCCCTGTAATATCAGTCACAGGGGCCATTTTTCTGCAGAATGAGTACCTTTACTTTGATATATCAAGTACATTTAGCTGACAATACTTCTATACTGGAGCTTTGTAATGGAGTGTTACCAGTACTTAGTACTTAGATCTGCATATTTCTTTCACACTGTCAAAGAAATTATTACTTATTACTAATTATTTACTTCTGTAAGTAAATTATTACTTACAGAAGTGAAACCAGCACACCTTGAGATTTTGTTCTCCAGAGTCAAATAAGTATTAAGAAGAACACTGACTAACAGGTCAAATTGTGGATCACAGTGAACTATTATAAAGTAATATTACAAACATGGCACAGCTGCAGAACTCTTCTGGTCTGATCCCTGACTAACACAGACAAAATAAACATGAGCAAGCCATGTTTTAAACAAAGCCAACTTGAGATGCGTAGCACGAAGCATTGCTCCCTCTCACAGCCTCTTTATTCCTTCCTCCTCTCCTCCCAGCTCACTCTTTCCCCTCTTCTCCTCGCCCTGTCACAATTCTTGACTGGTGTGCAACAACTCTGGAAGAGAAATGAATTATAAATCCTCTGCTAAAAGCATCTAAAGAATCGAACCAGCAAACTAAATGGATAGATGGACGACATGATGATGATAGGGGTAAGGGAAGTGGAGGCACACAGAAGAAAGGAGAGTTGCATTTTGTTGATCCTTTAAAAAGGGAAGAAGGGTGGATGGATAGGGGCTATGAGACACAGAAATGCCATTTTTTTTTTTTAACAGCAACAGTCACTATAAATAGCACCATTACATTCTTTGCTCTCTCCTCCGATATACGCCATAAAAGAATTGTGAGGGAAGAAAGCTAGACGAAGGACAATGTCTGCCTGCTTTTTTCTCCTCAATGACATTCAGTAAAACAGGAGGGAAATGAGGGGAGAAAATTAATGGAGGTGTTAAATAGTAGCACCATCCATGCACAACCAAATGCATTCCTGTTTCTGAGAGGAAGATTAATAAAAGGATTGGATTAGTCTCTGTCTCTCTTAATTACTGGACATGGTTTCGAACAAGGAAGCCATTACAACAAGGCAAATTTGAAAAATACCATCTGACAAAAAACACTGTATGTCTGTGTGAGAGGAGCATGTAATCAGGATATACTGCCTAATCATTTTAATCTTGTATGGTTACAGTTTGGTGCTGGACCAGATGAGTGCTGCATCAGGACTGTCTGTGCTTCGCCAGCTACCACCTAAAAAACACTGAATATCGAGTTTTTTCATTTTTTATTTAGCTTTGCTGAGATATTCATGTTTGCATTTAGGTCATTAGGTCTGATCTTTAAACTGCACACTTAATATGGGTAATAAAGAGGGGAGTATTTATATGCATTATACTGTATATATCTGGGCTGATATGTCTCCCTGTACCTCCCCGTAAAATTGCAGGAACCCAGCTAAAACAAAATGGGAGAAGCCAAACGCTCTGTTTCTCTGTGCTACGCCAGCGCCTGTGTTTCACAGCCCGAGCTGGTTCAAAGTGAAACCAGTAGTGGGTCCATAATCAAAAGTGAAGTTTGCTCTGTGTGGGCGCTCAGGCTCATAGTGATCGCTTTCTCTTTGGCTGACTCTCAAAGTGGAGCAGAATGAATTGTTTGTGAATAGAATCAACTGTATGACCCAGAACCAAAGCCTGGAGAAAGCAACCAGGGGTAAGCCAGGCCAGATGACTCTGCACTGCATGCCATGAGACCTTTTTTCTTTTGCCTGCTTCCAGGACATTTGGTAAAAATGTGAAGCTAATAAAAATCTGCTAATAGGCATGTATATATGGTACAGGAAGGAAAGGAGTGAATTCATTCCTAAAACCAAACTGTGCCAACAGATGCACTTTTTGAATTTGAAGAGGTGGTCTGGCACCAAAACTGACAGGATCACAGCAAAATGACATTTCAGCCATCCACGCAGCTGTTACTCTTTTTTTATATGTTAACAGTGACTTGGAGCTGAATCAGAAATCAGTCCCAACACTCAAAATAAACAAATATTCAGGGAATGAATGTGTGTCTCTCCAATCAGCTCTACTCTAGCACATGCATCCACAATGACACTTGTCCACAACCCTGCATGTACAGACAGAGATACTGGGAAAAGGCCTTCCTAACACTGCATGCATTGCTGATTCTCACCCAGTCTGCTTTGAGAAGTGAGCAGATCTACATGGGGTGTCAACCGAGTCCGTTCCCTGCTCTCCAAATTAGAAAAGAATTTGCAAAGAGTGTGGGAATGTGCGAGGAGAGTACGTCTGCTCAGCTGTCTAGCCTGAGGACCTTGGACAGATTTCTCCATCAGTGGGTGACAGAAGAGAGCATGAGGTCCTTGTTACATGCTTACCAAAAGTACGAATTATAATATCTTAAGGGTCGAAAAGAGAAGGGGAGAGAAGCGCATCAACTGAAATATACGATGTTTTGGACTGTAGGAAGAGTTTATAGATGATCTCTTTGTTTAATCGTTTTTCAAAGCTCTTTACAACAAAAGTCTCTCATGGGGTCCTAGTTTGAGTCTAATGATTAATTCAGTAAACTCTTTGGAGATGACAATTAACGGCAGAACGCTCGCATCATTAGGGTATCAAATCTCAATACAATATGTACATAACAATGAGTATCAAAAAATGTCTGCCAAAAGCTTATGTAAAATCTCTTTAAATATTGTCTAAATATTGTCGAATATTCCTTATTTAAATTAGTTTTAAAGGCTGAATTAAATAAGTTAATGTTACGTTCTGCTCACACAGAAAGGCAACATCTTGTCCAATTGCTCATTGCTCACATGTTTTTATTGAACCATTATTTAACTGTAACAGCATGTTGGTGCAACAAGGGTTAAATGCAATACTGTTGCATAAGCACAGCCTGGTTATATACATGTAATGAGCCATTAATGACGAGACATGACATCAAGGGAGGAATTCTTGTCGGGGTCCTTTTAGCCTTATTGGCTTAAGTGCATTCATTAATGCACCTACAAAGCCTACAGAAGAATTTCACTACTCTGAACTGACTGAGAATTCAGGAAAAACCTGCCCAATGACTGGATGACTCTAACAATAAAATATACAAGCACCAGTGTTCACTTATAACTCTTAAAAGACACATTTTGGCATTGTTGTATACTCAATTATTTCTCTTTTGTGCTCATTAGGTTTGCTTATCTGTTCGTATGCCTGCTGCTGAGACAAAGAGGATTGACTGCATGGCTAACTGTCAAAGTGAAGTCATGTAACAAGTTATTCGGCCAGACAGACTATGTGGGGCTCTTAATTCACCCTGACATCCTATCAAAAGTTAACTGTGCTCCAACTCCACAGACAGCCCTCTCCAACCCCGGGGCTTGATCAGCTATGATTGGTTGGTCCTGTGTCAAACAGGTGCAGATGTGCTCAGCTTTGAACATTTCTCAGATGCAGAGAGTGAGGGAGGATTAAAAAAGAGAGAGAGATTGAAGTGAAGTGAGAAAGGATGAAAAGAAAACGTAGAGATGGATAGAAAGTGAGAACGAGAGACCAAAAAAAAAAAATTGTCAGTTAGACGGAGCCAAGAAAGAAGAGGACAGAGCGAAATGACCCACTTTACAGCGCAAACACATATGAGCTAAATATAACTGTTCACTGTGAAGCATGTATTCCAGGCAGAAAGCTTTTAACGTGCTCTGCTTCAAAGGCAGACAGTAAAATGACAACAAAAATAGATTGCCTTAATTTAGAGCTGAGTAACATCTATAAATATTTGATAAGAGACACAAACTTCCTCCATTTGGCAACCACAACAGGAACAATAGTAATATAAGTAGAAAGTTCAGGTTTTCTGGACAGTTATTCATTTTTTTTTAACATGCTGCAAAGATTACCAACTTTAACTGCTACAACTACAGACTTATTTTCACAATTGTATGCTGTTTTAAACTATCATAGATCTCAGTGTTTGTTGTTTTTGTTTTACAGTGCAAGACGAATAATATGATCAGTGTATCTCAATGTCAGCACTGCAACACGAAAAAGAATTGCAGTTTTTGCACGAAGGAACAGCACAATTTTAGTTCAAAATAAAAGTCTGTTTGGCTATGTCTGCATACATTTTTTTCCCCCCTGTCTAATTTTGCAGATTATAACTATAAAATCCAGATTACTCAGCAACTTAATTTCCTGTATTAAACCTCACTACATAAATAAAGTTACAAAAAATAAAAACATGTTTTACCAAATTCATTTTCTGCACATCCATATTTCACATTCGAGTCCTGCCAGATCAGATCTGCTATGCTCCTCAGCTGTAACAGTCCAGCGTCTTGTTTCTGCCTCACTTTTTATGACCTTTTGACTGTCTATGCCCTTTTTGTTCTGGTTACCTGTCTGCTGCTGAGCCGGGTTTTTGTTTTGACCATCAACCCAGTCAACTTTTGGTCTCTGAGTCATGCATTGGAGTCCTCAGTATCACAGATGATATATACTTAATATTCAATTCAATTTTATTTATAGTATCAAATTGTTAGAGTTATCTCAAGACACTTTACAGATAGAGTAGGTCTAGAACACACTCTATAATCTACAAAGACCCAACGAGACCCAGCAATTCTCCCAAGAGCGAGTATTTAGCGTAACAGTGGCGAGGAAAAACTTCCTTTTAGGAATAAACCTTAAACAGACCCAGGCTCTTGGTAGGCGGTGTCTGACGGTTGGGGGTGTGGTGGCAATAATAGTCACAATATAGATAATGTAAATATGACTAGAAATAGTTCTTGTAGTAGTTCATGGCGTAGCAAGGCACTGCAGGGCGTAGCAGGGTGTAGCAGGACATAGCAGGGCGCAGAGCAGGACCACGGCGACAGCTGCAACCATGATTTAGGTGCCACCCTAATCCAATGCAGGGCAAATATATGAATAATATGAAGACACCATAGTGATTATTAGGCCAACCTTGAATACACTCAGAGTTTTGCTTTGATGTTCAAGCACAAACAATGTTTGTAGTTAACACAACAACCGAACAATGTTTTGCTGCAGAGTTCACGTGAACGGCTCTAAGCTCACCACTTGACACGTTTTTCTGTACTGATTAAAGTGTTGATTAAATTAGTAGCGTTGTAATTAGCTCTGCTGCCACCACCTCTTCAAACACATGCAATGGAACAATTATATGTAACGGTGTTTGTTCTGCCATTTAAAAGTAATTCCAGACAGCCATCCAGCCGATTTCAAATTGTGTTTTTTCACTGCTATTCGTGGTGGAAGACACTTTTTTTTTATCAGATTGTTGCAACATCTTGGCATAGCACCGTATAGAGTAACACAACTAAATAAATGTCCTTTCTTTACAGCTGTACACTTTCTATTACAGCATATGCATGCATTTTTTCAGCAATATTAGCGTCAGGAATTAGATACTGTACATGTTCCACCTTTAAAGTGCTCATATTATGCTTTTTGCCTCCCCCCTTTGCTTTATGGTGTTACATATCTTTTTTTGTGCAGGTTATAGGTTTACAAAGTAAAAAAGGTAGTCCACCCCAAAGAGAATTACCATCTCCAACAGAAAACACTGTTCACAAACTGCTCCAAACAGCTCTATTGTAGTCCAGCCTTTACTTCCGTGACAAACGTGCGTCACTTTATAACACGTTATAATGCTCACCTAGCTGCTAGCATGGCACACCCTCATACTCTGCAACTGACTAGCTAGTAGTCCTTACATAGGAACTGCACTAGTGCGACTCACAAGAAAGATGGAACAGAAGTGAGATACCTCACTCTGTAGCTAAAACAGAGAGCTCAAAACACAGGGTGAAAAAAGGAGCTGCAGTAATGTGCAGTACGGCAAAAATATGGTGTTTTTTTGAAAGTTAAACCATGTAAACCTATTCTGGTACAACCTCTAAATACAATTGAGCTCTGCTACACCATGTCACATTATGACTGTCTTCACTGACATTGACTCCCTCCATCCGGGCCAAATCAGTCACACACAAACAGCCTCAGATCTGCAGCTTCAATCACACAGCGAGAACAGAGCCCAGAGAATCTCATCGTCATCAGGGACCGGATCTGATAAGCTGCCAAGTTTCTGCACACGACACAACAGGGTGCCATACGTTGCAGAATATTTCACAAAAACCACAAAGGTCGATGTTTGTGAGGGAGAAGAGATGTGCACGGAAGGTTAGAAAGGCTTTACAATGGTGAAGTGATCAATGAACGACTGGAATATTCAGCAATATTTATCTCTTTCCCCCAGTGTTTAATTTGCATCATGCTCATACGTCATGAAGGTCGTGGTACAGTGTACTGAATATTTTGTTCTGTCCTGGTAATGCAGACAAGGACCTGCATTGTCAGCCAGGTTAATGTTGCAGAGCATTAAAAGTAGTCCTAAATAGAGGTTGGACACTGTAGAGGATTTTCATAAAACAAAGACAACACAAATCTAAACTCCTTATCATTTGACTTCACTCATCTGCATATTCACCAGATCTAAAAAATGCTGCACCTTTTCCCTCTTTGAATACTGTGAATCTGCCTCAGTATGTGCAAATGTCTCAAGTGCAAAAATGGCAAGTGGCTTACATTTCAAGTTGATTGAGCTGCAGCACAAAGCATCCTGAGGCTACAGGTGACATTTTAATACAGTGAGTGAGAAGACTTAGTGCAGGTGTGACATGAATATGAAAATAACAACGATTCGCAACACCAGTGCTTTGAAATTAAATTATTCTTCTCCACTGGGCTGTAGTCAGTATTCTGGGCTGTGGTTATGGAAGTGAATTTTCTTTTCCCCCCCCCCCAATCTTAACAATATAGTTCTGCCCTAAACTATAAAAATATTTTTTCCTCTTGAACCAGTACCAATTATATAAAACTTTCTTGGACCGGCCCTTCAATAATTTATGTTATTAAATGGCTTGGTTGATTTCTAAGGCATTCTGCGGTCTGTTATTTTCATGTTAACAGACCGTTGCTTAGTATAACACACTGTTGGTATCAGCATGACTATTGCTCTCCATTGAAGAACGAGGAATATAGAATAGTTTTTAAATAAGCATTTTGGGAAAATAAAGTTTATTTGCTTTCTTGCTAAGAGTTAGATTAGAAGTTTGATACATCTCTCATGTCTTTAAGCTAAAATGAAGTTAAAGCTAGCAGCCAGTTAGCTTAGCATAAAGACTGTTCGACTTGCTTGTCAAATGGCAACAAAATCCACCTACAAGCATATCTTAAGATCACACCATGTCCATATATATCTTGTTTGTTTGAACTGTACAAAAATGTAAGTGTAAAAAGACGTTTTAAGGGGGCTAGCTGTTTCCCCCTGTTATCAGTCTGTGTGCTAAACTATCTGGCTGCTAGCTGTAGCTTCAAGTTTAACCGTATGAGACAGGCATCTCCTCATCCAACTCTCAGAAAGACACTCAACAGGCATAGTTCCCATAATGTCACACTGCCTTGCAACACCATAGGTCAAGGGTTGTCAGGACATCAATTTTATTTATGCCTAAAACAATACTTTTTTATAGAGCTGCAACTGACCATTTTAATATTCATTAATCTACCTATTATTTTACTAAATTAAGCAACTTATCCTTTGATAGTTAAATAATGAAAAATAACTAACAATTTCCCAAAGCCCAAGTCTTGAAGTGTCTTGTTTTGTCCCACCAAAATTCCAAATTAACTAACTAATAAGCCTTTTTAATTTTCACATCACATGTCACAGTTGGAAAAGAAAAGGTTTAAATGATTGAATTCCATTTAACTGCTTTTAAAAAGGTATCTACTTTGATACTTTTCTAGAAACTCATAAAATAGAAGTTACAAAAACGACTCAAGTTATATGGTCAACATCAGATTAATAGTGCCTTTTGCTCAATGGTTGATAGATGTTGCCTTGGTGTCAGCTTTTTTTGGTGTTTTACTGGCGTCCATTCACACAAATTCCAGTTAAAATAAACTACCTTGACTTGTTTGAAATCAAATAGTCTGTCAGGTTTATGCACCAAAAGTACCAGACTATATTGGCTTAACCTTCCCTTCTTTTCTCTCCAGCTGACATTCACAGACACAGTGATGCAAGCTGAACCAGCTGAAGCACTCAGGCCTGAGACAGATCTGAATAGAATTGTAATGAGTCAAAACCCTGACAGATTCTCTTTAGATTAAGGATCGACCAATTTGGACTTTTTAGTGCAGATGCCGATTTTCTTTTAAAAATCGGCCATAGACGATATTTGGAGCAGATACTGCTTTTGCTCCCTCAACTTTACATAATAAAAATGTAAACCCTCCCATACTGAATTTGTTTTCGGAATCTGCTTTGCTATTTCTTTAAAAATAATAAACAAAAACACAGATCAGTGTCACTTCTGCAGTCATCTTACATTCTTATTACCCAAATGATCTGTGCAATGTGCATCATATGGATGGATGCAGTGCATATGGTTATCTGTGCAAGGGTAAAAGGCTTTCATCAACATCTACAACACAGCCTTGATGATGCATTGCTTGATGACATATAAGACAGATATAATCAACACCGTCCATCCATCTTCATCCGCTTATCCGGTAATAATCAACACATTTAAATAATTTAAGAAAACAATAAACCTGAAAAGTAGCTATTGAAATAAAGTGCTTAATTTGTAACTTAAGACTGCCATGGTGCTAGCGGTGGAGGGGCAGCGCATGTCTGCACGTAAACTGTAAATAATGCCGGGAAAAAACTGTTGGGGAACGCAGCTGCCAAGCAAAAAAAAAAACGCAATATATCGGCCGGCTGATAAAAACGTTAGGAGATGCAAATACGTACGTTGATAAGAGTCAAATTGTAATGTGAATGCTGGCATTGCTACATGACAACTTTTTTTTATTTTTTTATTTTATTAACTGCTTAGCCTTCATTCTAAATTCCAGGCAGCATCACTTTAGTATACTGCATCAAAAGATGGCTTTAGCACCACTCTACAAAGACATTTGCTACATCTTCTGTCATCTTAATCCCATTCCTGCTGTGTAAGGTTGAGGAGAGGCTACTTCACCGTAGCAACTCCTGATCAGCCTGACTAAAATGTAATCCTATTCCACCAGCTCAAATGAACATGTTAATTCTACTAATTCTATTTGTGGGCCAGATTCCGTGGATGGATTTGAAATGAGTTTTCTGAATGGGTGCACAGGCAGGCAGAGCAGGGTAGGACATATCAAGGAGGCTAGAGAGGAGAGGGAATGAAATGAACTACCTCTGCCACGGGGGTAAACAGTGCTGTGGTTTAACATGGGGTCCAGTTCTTGGCTCTTTTTCTGTGTTTGCATATCTACAACCAAATACACATGCTTCTGTCACATGCTTATGTGTACCTATAAGAAACCTAGCTATTCATTATTGCCCTCAGGTCATGTACCCATTTTATAACCAGCCAAATATGACATACAGATTACATAGGCATGCATTCAGGCTGAAAATAATGTGTGCTGCTGACCGGGGGGTTAAGATGCATTCCATACATAGGTTTATGCAACATACTTGTGTCAAAAGAGTAAACATTAAATAAATAAAATACAACCACCACAACATCAGCGGTCTTATTCCACGTTATACAACATTCCATGTTATAGCCCCTTCTCTGTCTTGTTTGTCTCTAGGCTGCCAACCGTCCAAAAACATCTGTGGCTTTCCAAAACGCAAAAGCCGACACTCACGATCACAGCCACTTCACACCCGCTGTGTAGAGGTGGGAAAAGAGCCAGGGTTTAAAACTTTTCTCTGAAACCTTTTTTTTACACAACAATTTCTGTCACTTTACGTGTAGAACTGAGTACAACACTGTATGCTTTTAAGGAGAGACTGTATACTGGCCGGCTTTTCACTCCGCTGTCGAGTGTGGCCGTCCACAACAGCTGTAAACACTGTTGACTTTGTAACATGTTATTTTCAAGCATAACCTGGACCTCAGTCAATACACAGTAGATAAGGCAAAATATAAAAAGCAGTTATTAAGTCATTCATATTAGCTGCTGTGAAGCAACAGTACGTGAGAATATAATGTCTCCAACTGTGCTGAGGACTTGAGGTAGGAGGATCAACAGCTTCGTCACCAGGGGCCTTTCGTCAAATATGGAGGGCAACTGCCGTGCCTAATTAGCACGATTATGAATCTGTATTTTTATCTGTGACGAGTTTGGTGTTCCAAGCACAAGTACAGCTGCATGTGATGGTACATGAATGTGTAAGGAGGTTTGCTACACACTCCCACCAACTGATGATGTAATCCGTCTAAAAGAGTGCATCAGAATGACTGTCCGATATGACGTAACAATTTCCAAGACTCTTGTCTCACACCTCTTGCGGGTAAAATAAATGTGCCAGGGAGAGTCACACATTTTCTGACACTCCAGCGTTACATATTCTTCAAGCACTTTATTTCCAGGCGAGACTTTAAAAGAACATGCAATGGGGTTTTCAATTTTTTGCAAACAAGAAAAAAGATGCTCAAACAAAGAAGCAATAAACAGATTATGAAGTGGAGTCTGAACTAATAGCTATTATGAAGTTGCACACTATACAGAAGCTGATTAAGCCTTTCTCTTGATTGTCAATTGGACCACTTGTCAGCATTTAAGGATTATCAGTACATTTGTGGAGCTTTGTGTTGTCTTACACAGACAGAGAGGAATTTGCCAAACCCAGCTAAGTGAAAGTGCCTTTCAAAGTAACGCTCAAATAGCAAAAGGCACTCTACAAATATGCTTGTGTCTCAAAGAGCTTATTGTCATCTCATGTGTTATAAATTATTAAACCGATGACCTATATTCTCTTGTCTTCGAGCGGTTGGTAGAGCAACAGTGACACTGCAGAGTTGTTGTGATTTCTCTCCCCAACCAAAGTGATGGTGCTGCAGTGAACTTGAAGAAATAAACAACCAGTTTTAATTAGAGCCAAACTTAAAAAAACAGAACTTTCTAGCTAATTGTGGCAAATTTAAAGATGGAGATTAGTTTGCGCTATGGAAACCAATCGGTAAGTGTCATCTTAGAGTGAAGGGGATAGAAGCACAACAAAAACAGGATATTTCATATGGTTATACAGGCCAATTTAATTCTCATTAATTTCCTTTCAATGAACTTCTCAATTTCAGAACTAAAATCATAAAATTAAATGATGCTAAAGAAGTTGGAACAATAACTGAATCCTTTACTCAAGTAAAAGAATCAATATAACAATGTAAAGATATTCAACTAAAAGTAGAAATGCACCAATCTGACTTTTTCAGTCCCGTTACCTGGGCTTTCCAGTATATAATGTTTATATATAAACATAGAATGTATTAGAATTGACCAAATAGATTGACCCAATTGTTAATGATACCTGATCCAGCTATTTGAGTCAGTATTGGCCCGATATCCAAGATCAGTATTGGATTGGTGCTTAAAAGAAAATCCTCCTAAAGTAAAGAACTATTAGCAGTAAATATACTTAAAATGTCAAAACTTAAAAATCTGGTTTAGCTGAAATATGGCCCCTTTGATTGAACTACTAGTAAATATGACATTAGGCTATTAATTCTGTTGTTCCTCAAAAATCACAACATAAATTTGAGGGGTTGTGAGATGATTAACTGGGAAGGAAATTAGAAAATCTTACTTTTATGTGAAATATTGGATATTGTAACCTCTTTGAGCTGTGAAAAGGAAGCCATTTTAGAATTTTGGTCAGTAAATGTTTCTTTGGTGAAGTTGCTAACAACATATAGACATCTGATACATGACGGGGGGGGGGAGTTGCAAGCCAACATGCTAATGTAGTGTTTTTTTTAAAAATCAAATGTATGTACAGTAATTCATTATTAGATTGACATTACATTAATGTAAATTCAACCACTGAATCATATCTGACTTACTTTTCTCTGAGAGACATGAGTACTATCAACTATTGCCACAGTAGTGGGGTGTATAGGATGTTTTGGCTGCCCTTGCTCAATATCATCACCTTGTGTGTTTAGAAGTGCTGTTTTTCTCCCTAATTCTGGCACACAAATCAGTTATAGCAGCTTCAGGGGATAGGGATAGGGACATCACTCATCTCTCTCAATGACAAGTCAGTGAATCATGATTCAATGCACTGAGTTGTCCTATATTGTAGCACCTTGAACTGCTCAAGTCGCAAATTGTATTGATGCTTTATTTCACGCTTAGTTTTTGCATTTCTGCAACAATGACAAAAGGAAAAAAAAAGCTTTCAATATTTGTATTTTACTGCTAAAATGGCATTTGTGCATTACACTATCGCTGGTATCTTACAGTAATAGTTCTGAGATTATTCTGCATGTGAAATAGTTACGTTTTAATGAAAATTTCATGGTTGTGGAGAGGACAAAGTATGTTTCTCCATAACTATTGTATCTAACAAAGAGTTAGTGTCAAAATACAAACCCAATGATTTTATTCATCTTTGTGAGCCTGAACAACAAAAAAAAGATGAGAAAGGGATGAAGAGATGGATGAAACTGGATAACGGATAAACCATTCAGCTCTGCTACAAAGTGTTCAGCAGCTTCAGCACCCCCCCCCCCCCCTCCTCCTCTTCACTTCTTCAAAAGGATGAATCTCAAGAGATGCATGAATGAAATTATATGGATATGCTTCTGGAAGGATGGCATTATTATTATAACTGCTGTGCTCACAGAATATCATTAAAGATGTATTTTAAGTTTTGAAACAGGTGACAATAACATTTACATCTGTAGGTCGGCACCATCAAGAAGATACAACATTAGTGCACATAGGGCACAACGTGTACATTCATACATACAGGCACAAACACAGAGGCTGTTAGGGATCCTCCAGGGGAGCTTGTGAGGCTTTCAGGTGGTCTTCAAGTATAACATTGATCTAAGGCTGCACACATCAGCTCATTTTCCACTTTCACACAGTAGAAATGTTACCACTAAAATCTGATACATATCAAGAGACAGAGACCCTGAATACAAATTTGGAAAACAAGAGTTTGAGCTGTTCTACATGTAGAACAGCTCAAACACTTGTGGCTGCTTAACATGGGAAAACATGAGAAGTCATAGAGCAGAACAACAATAATGCTCTTCATACTGCTTTAATATGTGTGCTATCATTGCCAGCACTAGCAAACTGACTGGCAAACACAACATGAGAGTCTACAGCCCACTTTTATAAATCTCAGAAGAGGAACAGGAGAGACGGGTTCAGGTCAAACAGCACAATGTGTTGGTAATGTGTATAAAACGTCCTGTAATGGCTGTCAGAGATGAATAACCTGATCTAGGGCAGGTATGCAGGAGTGCCACAGCCTCATTCCAATCGTACCTGCATGGACAAACACACACTTTGAGGGGAGAGCGCTATAGTCCCATTGCATGCATGTGACACCCAGCTCCTCCAACATACCTCTCATTGGATTCTGGATCCACAAGATGCCCCCGATAAGGTGAGGAGATTGGCCGAGCATCACTGACAGTCACTTTTACCACGTCCAATGTCCGGAGCGAGCACCTTTTACCATATAACTGTTTCCTGATAATCACTGAGAGAAGAGGGTGACTTCCCCGGTCAACATGTCGCACCACCTGCTGCCAGATGAGCAGCCTGAACCCGGGCTGGTCTTGTGGAACAAGCTTTGCGTACAACACAGAAAAGCCCGGTAAATATTATCTACAAGACAGATTATCAAAAAAAAAAAAGTCCTTGGTGTTAGTCTATGCACTGCACGGCTCTAGTGTCCGCCAGAGAAGACAGAGTGCACAACGGAGATGATTATGCAAAAGAACTGGACGCTCCTGAGTCACAGACCTGTTAACCAGTGATCGTCTCCAATCGTAGAGTTTACGACAAGCCGCGCGCACACACTAGCAATATGAATGCAGAAAGAGGCTGCGCGTTAACACGAGTCTTTATGGTGTGAGATTATGTACCATCACAGTGAATCACAGCGGTAGACTACATCGTTTCAACTGTACAGTGTGATAATAAGACAAGATGACAGTGTAATACAGAGAGAGCAGAGGCTGCAACATCACCCAATCACAGGCGTTTACAGGTGACTCGACTGTGTCTGGGTTGAGCCATGCGCATACATTCAGCTCCCATTATCACGGCAACTAAAACAATTTGTCGGTTATCTTTTAAACGAACACAAAAACGGAAGTGCCGTCGTGGACAGCACAGGAGGGGGGAAGCGCCTTACCTTCAACAGCCATAGTGCTACTCCACAGATCTGGGCATCACTCGCAAGGGAGCAGGCGAAATGTAAAACTCAGCGCTCTCTCATTGTACCTTGTTTGGCGTGTTATCATCACTTTGCTGCGGGCAAGCCGGAGCGCACAGCTGCTGCGCCTCAATGGATTCTGGGAAGTGTAGGCGCAGCGCTTTCTGGGATATGAGAAAAGCAAGTTTAATCAGTTTTGCAGATAAGGTAGTTTGACAGCATCTCTCTCTCTCTCTCTCTCTCTCTCTCTCTCTCTCTCTCTCTCTCTCTCTGCCTTAATGGAAAATCCCCGTTCTAAAGCACACTAATATTCCTAGGATGCTAAGGAATGATCATTTTATTTATACAGTACATTTCATTTCATTACACTTACATTCAAAATAAATTCACTCCTCACTTTGGATTGAAATTAAGACAAAGGTTGAAATCAAAGAGAAAAAATTCACTGGCTACTGCTCTGTTTGTGTGGCCACAGGGCAGAACGTAAAGCCATGAAACCTGTCTGCCATCAACTGGAGGTTCCCCTCATCCACAGATTCAGCTTCGTGGATGCTCCATGCTTTTTTGCACTCCATGGTGCAAGCAAAACAACAGCTTATGTTTTACAATAATTGTGTTAATGACTGTGTCAAAATTTGCTTACCATAATTATCAGGTCCTGACCGCCACCGAAAAGACGTAAATCCTCGTTGGTATGCTAATTAAACTGAGCACTTTCAACATGACACATCTACTCTGTGTGTCAATTGAACGTGCAAAGTTTCTCCCTGTCTGTAAACTTTCTTTATTGTATGGTATCATTGTTATGTTTATGTGTGATATTGCTGATAATGACACAAATGAGGTGTACACATATAAGGTCATTACATTAAAGTTAAAGCAGAATAGAGCACAAGGAGGAAGTATGTGCAGCATCTGCGAGTTAGTCAAGGATATAATATCTTGCATGCAGACATACAGCACAGGTATTTCAAGTAGAAAACTTTTACACAAAACCAATTGTCCCAGAGGGCCATTACATGCTTGCCTGTGTCAAAGTATTTGAGTGTGACATTTTCATAACTGATATGCTGGAGTGATAAGCAGACGATGTTCTGTGTGTGACACTGTGAGGAAGTCTGTTGTTTTTAGCATAATTCTTCTGTGTGCATAACAGGCGTGTCTTCCGGTACACACATCTACGTTCTTCCTGGTGTCTTTGTTTTAAGGTCTGTCCAGCCTGTCTGAGAAGTTTCTCTGGCTTTGATTGATAAACAACTGTACATACAGTACGTAAGTATGTGTGCTTGCTTGTGTGCTTTTGTGTGTTTTTGTGTGTGTGTGTGTGTGTGTGTGTGTGTGTGTGTGTGTGTGCTCATATCCCCGTTATGAGTTTTTGAAGAGGGGAATGTAATGAGTCATAAGTTCAAGCATACTAAAAATACAGGCACAAAAAATCAAAAAAACAATGGGTAGATATGAAAATTGTGTGTGTGTGTGTGTGTGTGTGTGTGTGTGTGTGTGTGTGTGTAGACGTGGCAATTGTAAACCAAGTAAAATTATGCTGTGCAAATTGTGTGAAAGTTAAGTAAATCAGTAAAACAACCAAAAATATGATGTGTTTTACAATGTAGCTGCAGCGGTGTTTTGTTGTTCAGAACAACAATGAAGGAAACCTTTTACTTTCTGCAGACAGTGAGCTCTGTGACCTCGGGTCATGCCAGAGACAAATCCAAAGTAATATCAAATTACTATGCTGACACACTGTCACCTTGACATATTGATCAGAATAATTATAGAGATCATATCAAATTTCTAATAGTTGTTATTTTTGGTGAGTGTTGGCAGTCTTCATGGCAAAAAAAAAACAATAAGGAAAGCTCAACATTCGAGTCAAAATTAAAGGAATAGTTCCATAGTTTGATATAATATAATAGAACAATTTATAGACTATTGGACAAATAAAATTTGAGTCTTTTCTGTCTGATTTCTTGCCTTCTCTGTGCTCTGTGATATTTAGCAGATCAGGTCACTTTTGTTTGTCCATAATGATAATCTTCGGGATTAGTGGAAAACACAAAATTATCCTTACAGTTCAAGTGTGAATTCATGTTAATGAAGCCTCAGCATCTGTGTGTACATCTGCATTCTCGTGAAGTCTTCCTGTGCAGTATTCGGTTCATTTATAGTGCTACTGATTTGCATTGTGGAAAAAAAAAAATCCCTTTTATTGTTCCTATCTTTAAGCAGATGCTGTAGCTGCCGGTTAATGATGTATTTACTTGGAGGGAGGTGGGGGGCTTTTTATGTTATGGTGTGTCAGGTAATTCTATACAGCCAACATTTTCATAATCTGACAATTAGTGAAAAGGGAATCTTTGAAACTCCCCTTAGCTTTACAGAGCTTTATGATATGTTTCAGATCATTGCCACTCTCAACTCTCTCATAGCGTCAGAGAGCTGTTTTCAGAGGAAAAACTCACTGCGACACTACCTGCTCAGCACCAAATAGCAGACAGACACAGTTAGAGATGAGCATTTAGCACCTAAACAGACACCTATTTTGTTCAAGATTTGGTAGAAACCAAAAACAGAGCTAAAAGAGACACAGTCAGGTGAACACAAACACAACACCCAAAGAAGTATAATGTGGCACCGAATCTGCTGAATGTGTAAATAAGGAACTGTTTATAAAATACGTTCACCATGTCAACTTAAAAGTTGATTTTATGTCAATGTTGTGCTCGCAACTTGTTTCTGCTGCCCCGGGATGGCAACAAAATCCTAACTTTGATGTTGATCCAGTTTATAATAGATACTGTAGATTTATAAGAGCTTTACTGTACTTTAATGAGAGTGCAAGCAAATTCCTACATGAAAAATGTAGATAATTGCTCAATACGGCATAATTTCTGCAGAATTTGTTTTTAAAAAGAACAGTTTGCCTTATTTGTCAAACACTAAAATGATGTTTCTGTATGATTTAACAAACTCCGATAGATTCTACTAAGACTAAAAAACTGGATGTGAGAAGAAAAGTTTTTTTTTCTTTTTCCCCAGACAGCCATAGTCCCCCCCTTCACATTAATCATTACAGACTTAGCCTAACAGGCCATGTAATTTAAAAGTGCTGTGGTCTGCTTTGTTTCTCTGCATTGTGCCCAGTGCAGTATAATGACTGCTGAGCTGCAGGTATTCAGGCAATGAAACCCAATCTGTGTTACTGCACTGCACTGTACTGCAAATCTGCTGGTTATTTGGTACATTAATACAAATGAAGTATCTCATTAACATACTATAAACCATAAAGAAAGTGAAAAGGAGACATGCATGAGAACCAACACTGAATGGAAACTTAAGCAGCCAACATCTAGAACTTTAAAGATAGCAGATTTCTCAAAACATGTGAGTGACCGCTACAACTCAATTATACACCACACAGAAAGAAAGAGTACAATAATAGCATCAGAATATTCTAGGATAATCCCACTCAACTCCATCTCCATATTGCTTTGATATTGTTCTACAAGTGTCCATTAAATTGACCCAGGTCAAATTGTCTTTTAAATCCTGCTCTTAGCCCTGCTTGACAATGACTAAGGTTACTTCACAAGTAGTTTTAAGAGGATATCTATTACAACTTTGACCTAGGTGTTAACATCACACCAGGAGAGTAATGATTACTTTATCATCCTGGCCTTGCCACAGCATCTCCCCTTCAAACGCCACCTTCCCGTGTTTCCTGGCCCTCATCAGAATCCCCACCACCTTATCAGAGATCCGAACATATCTGTCAAACAGCTGTCCAAACGTGACGCGGATCACTCCATCTGGATCCGGATCAGCCATAGTCCTGATCACGTAACACATGTCGGCTATCTCACGGTGAATGTGTTGCTCGGCACGTTTGGCTCTCTCTGCTGTTTTGGTTCCCTCCTTGGGGCGACCGTAACCCTCTTCGCCCTTCTGGAGGCGGAGGGACATGGAGTAATCATAGTCGAAATATTCACTGAAGGGGTTCAGTTTCTGGTTAACGTTGTGCTCTGAGGCCCAGTTCTGCCAGCGGCTCTTGAGGTTTCCCACAGTGCTGTATTTCTTGGAGAGGGCGTTGATCTTGTTGACATCCCCAGCTTCCTTTTTGTACCTGGGAGGGAAGTCAGATTATATTACAAATAAATAAAAAATATACCACACACTATCTGTTTTTAACCAAATTGTCAACAGTGAGAAGTTGGAACCTTATATTCTTGGTCTTGAGGGCCAATGCAGGCCTAATTGACGGGTTTCCAAATGAGTTAAAAATCCTCATATGGATCTTGCGTCAACGTTGTCTTTGTGCTTTAAAGTGCATGAATTACAAAAGTAATACCAGTATTCAATGTCACAAGAAGGAAACCTCCCTTTTCGCTAATGCGACCATGTTGCCTGCCTCTCCAAATATACTAAGGTTGGAAACCAAAATACTGTAAAATAACTTTTGATATCTTTATTTGACTGTGTTTTTCTGGTTGTCATGGAAGAGGAACTCGATCTTTGTGTGAAAATGCTACTTCCTGGAAGACTTCCCATTTTAATCTGTGACTTCATGGTGCACATAGAGAGTGTAATTACGGTCAAAGAATAAAGTCATCTCAAATATTTCAACAGTCCTGGCTTTCTGCCCATCCTGTCAAATCAAGCTGCCCTTCTCTCTCAACTAGATTTCCAGACCTCCACAGCTCTGTGGAGTAAGGTCTGTCTATACCACACATATATTCTAGAATAGGGGAATAAAACATTCTGAGTTGTCTGCATTTCTTGCTAAAATGCAGTGCTACATTCCAGACCAGCGATGGTGGCTCTGCTAAATAATCTCAGGAAGGAACTTGTTTTGGTGGAACATTTAGACCCTGCAAAAGCAAAAACACCTCATAAAATAATAAATTAAGTCAACTGTTCACACAATACAGTAAAGTGAGCTATTTAAATAAGCTGGATAAATGGTTAAACGTAATTTGACTTTACCAGTTTATTTCCATGTGTACTTCTTTTCATAGCAATCCCGCCAATCGGTTCCAAATCATCCCAGTTAGTAAATGCCATAAACATCTATTCTCTTTGAATCCTTGCTACCCATTTACATAAATAACCAAGCAGGCCTGTCTTAATTCACAATCCAAATTTTCAGCGTGGAGCTTGCTAGCTCAAAGGTTGATGTTATGTTCCGTAGAGAAGGGATATTGAGAACGACAACATACAGAGAACGGAAAGGGCCTGGCATCCGGAGACAAAATGAAACAAACTGATCATACTCACGTCGGGACCGGGGGTCTTTTAATCCTCAATGCTGACTCAGACTCTCCTTCAGAGTCGTTTTGCTCGGCTTCTTTCACAAAGCTTGTCCTGTGTGTTTGAGCATCCTCTATGTCCAGTCTCTTCTTCTCTGCCTCATGGAGTCCACTGACATCTTCCTCACCACCAGAGGTGCGTCCCTCTCCTTGTCCTCCTGCCTCTTTTTCAAGCTTCTGCTCTTTCTCCACCTGCTTCCAGCTTTTGGTCAGAGATGATACCATGTTAGAGCATTTTCTGCGGCGTGTAGGCGAGCTTTTCTTTTTCAGAAGCCGGTCAATCTCCTCACCTGATGGCAGAGACTCCTTCTTGATCCTCTCGGTCATGAGCCCAATGCCAGTACTTTTCTCCTGAACCCCGCCGGTTACCGGTTTCACCCCTTGCTTTACCGTGATGTGAGATGGTGGCTCAGCTGGAGTCTTGACCTCCTCAGTCTTGGTGGCATCTTTGGTCTCCTTGTGAGGAGTCTTTTGAGCCTCTCCAGATCTGATTATGTGATTTTGAGAAGCTTCTGTTGGTTGGATCTGAATGGGAGGAGGCTTCTTAGGTTCCCATGTCTTTTTGGGTTCTCCCACTGGTTCTCCAAGCGAAGATGGAGCCCAGCCGCTGGGTTCACTGGCTTGCTTCTTTTCGTTCTCCGTGATCCACTGCTGCCAGCTGCCTGTCAGGCTGCACACCTTGCTAATAGTACGCAGCTTTCTAATGTTGTTGTTGGTGGGTGGTTTCCTTTGGTTGGCCTGCATGTCAGACGTAATTATAAGTATTAATGTGTTAATTTAATTAAAAGGCACATTTAATCCTGCTAAGTGATCTTCCTTAACAGTTGCCATGCAGGTTGGCCTGAACAGATCCATATCCTCTCTTCTCAAATCTTTTTTTTCTGTGACTTTTTCTGCCTCTGCTGCTTCCTACCCTCACGCTTGCAGCTACAGCTCTAAAATTGTGAGAGCATACAGTGGAAGGTATTTGAGTATGCTACTCTCCTGATCATCTTTCCCTGACACAGGTCACCCCTGCGGACTCATGTTTCATTACAGATTGCAGAGCTTTTAACTAGAGGTCAACAGAGCAGTAGACGACAACGTGCTCAGCTTAATTTGCAAGTGTACATATACCAAGACCATAAAAGCCACACCACTTGATATGTATTATCCGGGATAATCCCTCATTAACTTTTAAGCTTCACCTGATACATTGAAGCATAATGCAAATATATGTGTTGGAAAGTATAACATCTTAGTGTTGACAATTATTAACCTCAGTGGTTTTTCTGGACATCCCCACAAATTTAGATGACGTATATTGGGAGTTAATGAACTGATCTTGCATCTACATTCTCTCTGCGTACTGTAGCGCTGTCATTCCCAGGGCAAGGTACTCAGAGCCTTGTTTAAAAGTGAGACCATGTAACTCCTGAAAAAAGAAATAACACATTCTTATTCATACACGTAACAGGTTGAAATCAAAAGCAATAAACACACCCTTGAATTCATCACTGTTATGGGCTTTGCTGTTACAGCTTTATTTGGTCTGGTATGACCTCCAACTTCTGGTGGTGAATGTTGCATTGTGTGTTGCAGATGTACATGCATTTCTTGTGTGATTAGCATTTTAATTTTTTTTAAAAATTTTATATCTTTTTGGGTACTTTAATCTAAAATTATGCATCACATTATATATGCTTGTTGTCGTGTGTTTTGAAGGAAAAATCTTAATTTGTTAAGTATATATGGCTGTCAGATAAATGTAGTAGAGAAAAAGTATAAAGTTGCCTCAAATGGACTCAGTTAAAGTGCAAGTACCTCAGCTGTACTTAAGTACACTACTTGAGTAAATGATCTTTAAAAATTCCACCACTGGTCCTTCCTTTTGACAGGTTTGACAGTAAAGTTTTAATCAACTGAGTAAATGATACGATACCATTTGCCCAACTTTTACCAAAAGCCGCAACAATGCAGAAATACCCAAAAAGTATTTTTCGAACATTTGGAGCACCAGTAAGAAAAGGCTTTTCAGTAAACTATTCCCTGATTATTATTTTCAGAAACTTTAAATACTGAAATAATTCACAATGTATGCTTACATTAGAAAAAATAACACTGTTGTAGCTATTTAAGAGAGTAGAACATTATCAGAATCTACTGCATGTGGCCAGGAGTTAAACAGAGAGTATCACAGATACAAGGAGACACTTAATCCGAGGGGAAAAAAGAAAAAAGGAGCTTCTGACCAGGAAAGAATGCGACACCTTAAGGAGACATGAATCTCCTGCTTATACATGAAGGGGTATAAACTTACAATGCAGCTGGGAGTGAGATGACAATTCAAACAACATGCATTCTGACATTAGCACAATCAACATCAATACTTTATGATTTGTCTACATTGAGCCTTGATAGAGGTGTTGGGTGTTGGGTTTTAAGAGCTGTGTTTTATGTGAACATCCATGAATACATACAAATATATATACAATACAAAATTATTAATTTTATGTATGTGAAGAGAAGGCTAATTTATAAATAGAACTTGGCACATGCATGCACACGGACAGGAAGTTGCAGCTGTTGGCAGTCTGTCATGGAGAATGGAAGTGACTCTTGGAGCATCAGCACAAGACGTCTCTTCAGATGAAGTCAGAGTGGTTTCACATTCTGCTCTGAAAGGAGGGTTAGTGCTCCACCACAAGGACATACAGGCTCATTACGCTCTCAAGTCGGGGAGCAAACTACACATGGATAAAATGTCTTTTTGCACCTGATGTGGTCTAATGTCTTTAAGTGAAATCAACGCATTTTATTCAAAAGACACCCTTATATAATACACATACAGAAAACAACTATAAAAATACCAAGAACTCATAAGCTTCCTTTTGTTATTTTTAAAATGTAAAGAGTGTACGCAGTATATAATATCCTGTAAACACCATGTTTTTCACTCTGTTATTATTACACACATTACACACAGGCCTGAATTACACACACACGCCCCAATGGAGGGATGTCAGAGTGAGGGGTCTGCAACTGTTGATGGACAGGCGCCCCGAGCAGTTGGGGGTTTGGTGCCTTGCTCAAGAGCACCTTGGCAGTGCCCAGAAGGTGAACTAACACCTCTGCAGCTACCAGTCCACCACCATACAACCCAACTCCCTACAGGCTGAGCTACTCCCACCCTGTTAAGAGTCTTGCTAACATGTTGTGACTTTGTGTCAGTGAAGGAAGACAAATAGACAATGATTTATCTCCAGTACCTCTGTTAGAGTTTTGGATACTATAATAATAATAATGGCCACAATAGAAACACATAGTCCATCTGTCACATCCAAGACAGCCGTCAAACCCTGTTTCTTTTTGTAAAGCACAACCTGGAGCTTTTCCTAAATTTACCATTTCCAAGCAGCGCTGGATATTACCTCGGAGGCAGCTTGCATTTTTATGTGACAGCAGACCTGCAGGGACATGGAACACTTTTGATGGCAGTGGTAGCACAAAGTGTACCATCACTTGGTGGCAAAAGGAGGATTATTCATCTTTCCCATTCAATTATGTCACAGCTAAAAAGGTGTTGTTAATCAGGAAGTAATGTTGCAGTCTGCCAGTAGAGGTTGCTATTATTTTATTGTTGAAGCACTGTAATTCTCCACGAGGACACATACGTCTCCTCAGCTTACTATTTACTGTTTTACTCAATAACCCCAGTATACTGTAAACGAGTAAACCTTTCTACTAATGAATCAACAATCAGTCACACTGTATACTGAAACAAGAGCACAGTGATGTGCACTTTACCACCACAGTTCATTATATTATATTAAAGAAATGAACTGTATCCCATTATCTCCCTGTTTGATTTATTTGCCTGGAATAAAAATTCCTCTTTTTAGAGTAAAACATCAAGGGCTCTGAGATGCATTTTCTGACACACTGAATTCAAAATCAGCACAAAATACCAAATATTCAAAAATAAACCAACAACGGTGGATCCATGGGTTCAAAAAGTAAATTACATTAAGCCATTAAGCATCTGCAAATTTTTTAACTGACACTTTGCAAAGCAGTCATGGCAGCAGTAGAATTGATTGATTGATTGATTGATTGATTGATATTATTTTGAATATGTAAAGAACAGAACAGCAGGCAAGGAATTAAAATAAAACAAATCAATAACAACAAATAACAACACAATAAATGATTGATAATAACAACTTGTGAACACTTGACAATCTGTTAACACATCCGAAATCGAGTGGAAAGAAGAATAAACTTGTTTAATCCCTAAAGACTGATTCATTCTGTCTCAGTCTCCAAAGTATGCGTATGCTGCAGGTGGGAAGCTTGTGCATTTCCCTACTTGGATGATTTGGGCCAAATAGGCCAGGTGGTCGACCCCACTGAAGGCAGGACGTCTAAATGTGGAGCGAATGCACCTGTGTTTCCTGGTGCTTATCAACATCTGCACTGTTGCTGCTGCTTTGTTTCCCTTTCACTTGTCGTTCTGAGGTTGTTTTATTTGGCCGTGGGTCTTATTGTGCATTAATTTCCCAGGAATGCATCTGTGAGGGTCTCAGCTGTTTCTCTGACCTCTGTATGTGGTGCTGATTTGTGTTATGCTTGGGGTGATCTTGCACATAATTGGAATCCTGTTGTTGTTGTTGATGTTGCGATCCAATCAACATCCTAGTATATATGATGTATTTATAACTATCATCTTGATTGCTGCAGTGACTTGGTTGATTTGTAAAATGAGTAAATGAAACAGCTGTAACCAGGATTCAGAGGATGTTTTTTTTTTTCTCTTCTCGCCAGCAGAGTTTGGTGGTTTAATGTCTCTTCATTTCCAGGCTAATCAACAATAACATCTGAAACAGTCAGACATATGGATCTTGACAAATCATCTGAAATACTAAACTGAAGTCCAGTTTTGATTCAACTGGAGAGGGTTGTTGCCTTTCCACAATGCTGACCTCAACAAAGAGACCAGCCGCACAAATCTGTCCTGGCCCAGCAAAAGTAAATCACTATGTAATCCACTAATACTTCCTTCCGAAGAGGCTGTGTGTTATTATTGGGCCGAGCCACTTAAGCTCTGATAAATAAAGATGGGAAAGACGGTAAATTAAAACAAGTTCAATACAACGAGGGCTGGCCAGGAGACTAAGAGGAAACCTCGTCCCCTGCAGAGCGCCCGACAGAATGACAGAGAGCACAGCTGGAGCCAGACAAAGTCATTAGAGGCTGAGGGGGAAGTAAAGGTCCTTGGTGTGGATTTATGTGACAGGTTGCATGACAACGTTTTACATGATGAAGAGGACGGAAGCAGAAAAGGATGAAGTATGATAAGAGATAAAACAGGAGTTCTTTGGAGTGGCAAGTGTTTACAGTTATAGAGGCTTTAAAATGATACTGTTTAATGTTAAAGATGTTTTTCTGTGTCACTGATAACTTCTATTGGCTTTAAATAACATTAAGAGAGGCTCTTTAAGGCTGTATGGACCCAGTGGTGCTTTAAGCTAAACACTAACGTTAGCATGCTTACATAAATGTAGATGTGCTGTATTTATATAGCGCTTTTTTAGTCTTAACGACTACTCAAAGCGCTTTTACATCATACATTCAACTCGGGGTTCAGTGTCTTGCCCATGGACACTCTGACATGGGACTGCAGGGCTGGGAATTGAACCACCAACCTTCCAATTGGCAGGCAACCACTCTACCACTGAGCCAGTCTATATCCACAAGGTTTCACTTCTGGGATTGCTCTGGTGCTGCAGATACGCCAGATGTCCCTCTTCTTCGCGGGATGTCCGGCACTCTCCGCTTTCTTTCTGTTGGAATTTTAAACTCTGGATAATTTATGAGGACTATGGTTAACTGCTCCTTAGATCTCTTTAGGGTAAATCCAGACATCTAGCTAGACAATCTGTCCCATCTGAGTTTTCTGTTACACAACTAAAACAACTTTTGAACTTGTTCAAACCAAAACAAGTTCCTTCCCGAGGCTATTTTGCAGCGGCACCGTGGCTCTGTCTGCCCATTGTGATTGGTTTAACGAAATGCACATTTTCTCCCATCCCGGAATGCTGTGTGGACTAGCCAGACCTTTGCCAGAAGGTCTGGCAAAGTGTGACTAGCTAACTAGAAAATGCATATCCTGCAGAAATTGCGTGGGAATGCTCAATAGCTAAATTGCTAAAGCTAAACTGGATGAAAAGCTTAAATTTGAAGTAGTGAGGATAACTGGAAAAGTATAAATTGTTTTAATTAACTTGAATTTCATATCATAGGACCACTAATGTACAAAAGATGTGGAATAATTAAAGTTTTTGGGAAAAGCTAATGCTAAAACTAAACTGGATTGCTGGTTAAAATGTGTAAGAAAAAGGTGAAGTTGTAAGAAATGTGGAAAAGTGATAATTGTTCTAATTAATATGAATGTCTTTAAAAAATTGAATAATATCCATAATGTAAGAAAGTTGTCGGTATTACAACAGTGGCACACATCACAGTGGTAAACGTCTACAGACTGCAGTTCAATGCGGCTGCTGCTTATAGCAAATCTCTCTCTATTTTCTCTCTGTCTATTTTAAAATGAGTTGTGAAGACAACAGCAAAGCCCATCTTTACTTTAAATGAAATCAAACAAAGAAAAAGAAAAATTGTCTCTCTTGTAAATCAATATTAGAGTAACCTACTTGTCCAGCTGCTGCAATAAATATGCAGAGGAGGAGTAATCAGAATCACTGCGGAACAATTATCACATACGCTTTATTTCTGTGTTTGTCTGTGTCACTGAGTGTGTGTCTGTCTGTCTATGTCACTGTCTGTCTGTCTGTATTTCTGTCTGGCAGTGAGACTGAGTGTCTGTATGTCTGTCTGTGTCACTGAGTGTGTGTGTGTGTGTGTGTGTGTCTGTCTGGGTTTAAGGCTCTGTGCTCTGGTGATGACTCATCCACTCTAGCTAGTGCAATACACACCCATTCTAAATGCAGAAAAATCTTGAAATGTACACTAAACCTAAACAGAAATTTCACAAAAACTGTAAAAGATATCAAAACACTTACTAGAGTATGAATAGCTGGATTTTTTTTCGAGAATGGTTTAAAGTTTCAATTACATCTGTAGGTGAAAGAATGTAGGAGGAGATACATTTTGAAGCAGAAGAGCGACTTATAGTCCGGAAAATACGGTACTTAAGTCAGTTTTTCTTTTCTGAAATGAAATAGGTCTTCTTTAATGGTAAGTGTGCCTATAGTGTGTGCCAATGAATATGGATATGAACCTGCTGCCTTTGGGAATATCAAGACTGTTCTGTCGGCCATTTGAGGTGTGCATGCAAACAGAAAGACATTCAGATTTTTATAGGACATAGTCACTTAATTAGACACATCACATGACATTGTTACTGACCTTTGTAAAATGGCTATCACAAAATTAGCCTGATTTTTAGATGATTCCTCATGATTTGCATGCTTCATCTACTGTATTTTAGAGATATTGAATGTGCTAGTAAAACATCTGGCCGATTTCTTTAGAGACATAGTCTTGTTACCAGAGATCTTATAAAAAACAATGTTGCTATTGGCTTGCATCGCATTAGTCAGCCATCACACTTCATTACTTTAGACCGCAGCAGCCTCTGGAGCAATAATTGGCTCCACACTTCTCACTCGTTACATCAACTTCTATAATGTTACCAACACTGAGCTCTGAAATCAAAAGCCCAAAACAGGACCTTCACATTTATTGTCCCACTGTTCTTTTATCCAAAGTATCTTTCTGATGTCCATACTGGTTTCCCATGTATTTTTATTTTTTCCCAGCATGACACAGTAAATTACACATAAAATAACACTTCACTTTATGAATTACACTAACAAGTAAATGCTCTTTAACTTCAACTTCCCAGGATGCCTTAACTTGATTTAAAGTCTCTCTGGGATCCATATTAGCCGATTCGGCGTTTACTCACATCTGAAAGAGAAAGATACTTTTAAGCTCTTTTCATCCAACTAAGAAGCCTTCATGCTATTATCAGTCTGAATGGCTCCTGCCGACCTGCAGCCTTTCTCTGCTTCACACCCTTTGTGTACACTAAGTGTCATTCTCACTCCCACAGACCATCAATCATATTCAGCTCCTTTGGAGTTTTTCTAGGTGAGGGAGTCCCTTACCTTAACTCACGTTTACATTCTTATTCTACTCTGTTTATTTTGCTAAACCACATGAGTTTGTACTCACACCAGCATTATACATTCCAAAATGTTTTTTATTCCCTAAAGTTGGACAAAATATCTCAATATGCAATGTGTGCAAATTGCAACTATACTTTACTATACTATACTTTTAATCTGCAAGTTTCTTGACTTTTATTTGTAATAAAAGTCAAGAAACTTGCAGATTAAAAGTTGACCTTTGGTAGTCTCTAGAAATCTAAGATCAGAAAACTTGTCTCAACATTAAGTTGACATGGATATTGATACAACGCTCTGCACATATAATACAAATAAAAAATAAAAACATGATTCTTTCAGTGAATAACTTAATGCCAAATCTTAACAGTTCTGCAGAGACCACACAGTTGGTTTGGTATTATAGAGTCTGCTGCAGTGAAAGCAGGATGACTTGGAGTTGCACCCAATATAATGATTTCAAGGTGACTTGCATCTGATGGATTTATGAGTTCATTCCCCAGTGACCTTTTAGCTTTTTAAAATGTTTGTTTTATTGGTGGTCAATTCTGTGCCAGTTATGTGGTTGCACAGATGATTTCTTTAGATGCTTGTATTGGTGACTGCCCCGCAACATTAAAACATTTAAGACCCAGTCATTGATTTAAAGACATGCAAAATTATGTCACTGTCAGAGAGAGCCAAAATATGGGACTTTCTTCTTCCCTCACAATGCTATGCAGCGAGCTAAATGCTCTTCCAATAGAGTTTGAAGCAATTGGCATTTTAAGTCTGTACTGGAGGCAATTGTGAAACTGTATCAGAAAAAAACACAACAAATTCAATGAAAGAAAGAAATTGAGATATAATGAACACAAAAAAACTGGATTCACAAAAGCAGCATATAATGCTTAATTTGCAGAATGTTAGGTCATAAGGAAGAAAAACATTATTATTCTGTTCACACATTATTCCAAGACCATTTAAATAGCTACTTTAGCCGCTTTAAATGTTGGATTATCTGGTTTATTAGCCTGTGAAGTACATACACTGAACATCTCCTTTTTAAATTATGCTAGGAAGGAACAAAGTATGGCCATTGAAATATTTAATCTAAATCTAGTAAACAAACCAGAGTCCACAAGAGTAAAACACATAACAGTCAGCTGTTACAACCTGGTCCAAGGCCACGAGAAAAGAGGGAACGAGGCACTGTAAATGATCAAATGAAAAAAGTGATTGATTCAACAAAAGAATGAACTAATGTGTGTCTCTGTAAACTTAAATAAATCAAAAACAAGATGTGGCAGGCGAGGTGATCAGGCAATGGCTGAGCTCTGGATTGCAGTGAAGAGAGCGTGTAGTCTGACCAAGTGAAGCTTTATCCTCACTCACAGCTCACAGCTCCACCAAATCTGTCATCAACTCAAGACAAAGATAATTAATACCAGTGAGGTATCACTCCCACAGAGTGGCCTCACTGGACCAACAGTCACTTAGAATGCATTAGAAACACAACAGCTATAATAAAAATAGAACCTGCTTTACAGATACTGCTACAACAAGGGAAGATAAAAAGATGCCTGTGAATAGTTGCTTGCTCACAGATTTGACAAAATAGTGGATGTAACCGTTGCCATATAACAGATATATTTATATCTATGGATGTAACAATGTCAGTTAAACCGCTGTAGAACCCTGTCACGTTTAACTGAAACCAGAAAATGGTGGCGTAATAGCTTTTCACTTTCAAATAGAAAGGCAAAGTCCCACCCCTTCTGGTAGACCTCATGGGACCCGGCAAAAATATGAACAATAGTGAATGGGGAGAGACAAATTATATTTTGATCCCGTTTGAATTGAGACATTACAAAAAATGATCAAAATGATCAATTTAAAACATATTTTTTCAACTGAAGAAAGTCCTAATTTGTTTTATGACCACTTAGTTTTGTGTGAAACCACTTAGTGAACTACATCTCTCGTCACACACAATTTACGTCACCTTTGTTAATGCTCGTGTGAGCAACCTCGGTACCAAACACACATACAGCGTAGCTTCAGCGAGACGCTCTCCATGCCACTTTGAAGTGTGTTGTCTTTCTAATTATGTATTTTCAAAGTCTTATACTTTTTAGTTTCAGTTTAACAATATACTAAGACTTTCTTGACTTGCAAAACTATTTTTTTTTTTTTTTTTTTTTTACAAAATAACAGAAATACAAGGAAATGCAATTACATGTCTTGTACAAACATGTCTACCCGCCCCCACCCCCACCCTCTGAAGTATTTCCAAATCTTGGTTGGGAATGAGGTCAATGAATTAGTCCATTCTGGTCCATTATATAGAAAAAATAAAACAAACATATTTCTGTAATCTTCGGTACTGCAAAGTGCCACTGTTTACACGTCCCAAGGCTCTTCCATCACATGTGACAAATCTGTTCTCAATACATAGCAAACAAAGGGGTCCCAGATCTGGTAAAAGTTATGTTGTTGATGTTTTATTGTATATATGTAAGGGGAGAGTTGGAGATAGCTCAGACAACCACCTGCTTACACTTGGACTTCTAGTGTTTTCCCATGAGAGGCCTACTCTCTTTGCCATTAACACACTTAAGTCTACAAATGTCTGTTGACATTTCTTAATCTTCAAATTATTATTATTCTAATGTTTGAGTTTGGTGTGTTCTAATGAAATTTCTCAACTGTAGGTATTTAAAAAAAATGATTACCGGGTATGTTAAATTTATCAACCATGTCTCCAAATGTCATCAGAACCTTTTGAGAGTTGTAAAAGTCTCCTATTTTTCCCAGCCCCTTAGCAACCCAAGATTTAAATCCCCCGTCTGTTTTACATGGAGGGAAGGAGTCATTTCCCCATATCGGGCTGAAGACAGAGAGAGAGGGCGTTTCTCTCAGATAGTTTTTAACTTGATGCCAAACTATAATCATGAGAGGAGTATCACTTTCTGCAAAGTAAAACAGCAGTGTTCTTAATTGAGTTGCCCAATAGTACCAGAGAGGGTTGGGACACTTGAGTCCCCCTCTGTCGTAAGAATATGATTGGTGTGTACCGGAGAAATATGAATATTGTTTGCCATTGGGATTATCTTCCCTCCATACATCAATTAGACTCATTTCTTTCATGAAATAATGAATTACACCTCTGCTTCTTGAATGTGACTGGTCCACTCCCAAACCTTTGTCCTTCCGTGGATCTAAGGTGCAATTAAAATCACCTGCCATAATACAAACACCAGATAAAGAAGCAATAGTAAGAAACAGGTTTTGGAAAATTGAATTAGATTGTAATGTTTTGATCGTGTTCATAACTTGCTTGACCATTTTAGTTTTTTGTAGACCCCTGCATAATGTTTTAATCCTGTTCATATCTTGCTTGATCTTTTTAGTTTTTTTGTAACCATTTGATGTAATTCTAACCTTAAGATCAACAGACATATGGACCAACTGTTTTGAATCTTCAACACTTTCAGTAATTTCAGACGTAACAAAGAACAAATTTATTCCCCTCGGCCATCATTAATCCGCCTGAATACTACCCCGTCAGGTGTTCCCCACCTTCGTATATTGGACCTCCAGAAAGCAAAAAACTGGTGCACACAGCGTGAGGATGACAACTTGACTAACTTTCACTGTACTTTTCTTTAATTAAAGTTACAGATCGGGTGTTATGACATTT
The DNA here is from genome assembly GCA_013375575.1 of Percina caprodes. Classification (NCBI taxonomy): domain Eukaryota; kingdom Metazoa; phylum Chordata; class Actinopteri; order Perciformes; family Percidae; genus Percina; species Percina caprodes. The sequence goes on along the minus strand of JABXJD010000038.1, from coordinate 2,118,212 downwards.
GTTCATTAAGGGTAAATAGAGCATTCACATCATTCCATATGCACCATAAAGGATTGAGAATTGTGGCCTTAGTTACATTCAGATTTCTTGCTTTTAAAGCTTGAAAATTCTGGTTTTGACAAAGCCTGACAGACCTTTTTAGTCTGTAGTGTTGAGGATAATCTTTTTTCACTTAACAACGGGCATTTTGGTTAAGTTAATTACACTAATTCAGTGAGTGTACACAAATGGATTCACCTATAACATTGCGACTGCCTGTGTGGGACTGAACAGCTCTCAGACATAGTGAGTAATTTACTGTAGATGTCAGGTTTAACTGATGCCAGAAAACTATCTACTCACACCAAAGATGACCAATAAAAACAAAAGCAAGTTGACACTAAAGATGTATTCTCAGTTTATTTTCACTCATCTTAAATATTTGCCTCTGATATTTATATTTGAGTTCATTGCTTCACTATTTACATCTAAACTAAATCAGTTTTACTTTTAATGTGTTAACCCCGTATTTCTACACAAAAGTCTGCACAATGAAAGAGGATTATATCATTAGCTGTTAAACTTTCTGTCTTCTTTGTCCAACAATCTTAGTTGTAATATAATAAGAATTCGTGCTAGTGCAATTCCATTTGTACTGGATTAATAATACTGAAATGAAGAGCACATTCTTATAGGGCATTTTATGATTAACTCTGATATGAAGTGTAGGGCTAAAGACAAATGTTCTATTTTTACTATAACTTCCTCTCTCTCCATGTATCCTCAATGTTTTTATTCATTTCCATGTGAGCAGGTGGTCTCTCTAGGGGGATTCAACGGCTGAGTGTTCATACTGCAGGTACTGTCTTCTGTCATATCTGATTTGGTTGAGGTCCAACGCTGTTTGCCTGACTGAAGCTCAGACCCACAGGGACTCCCATTGCCTCGCCAGCCCTCTGCTCTTCCTCAGTTAACAGGAAAGGATCCACTTTCAGCAGAGCAGTCTGGCTGCGGACGTGAGGAGCTGGTCTTGTGTGTGTGTGTGTGTGTGTGTGTACGTGTGGATGACAAGTGAAACACTACTTTGCTTTGACACCCTGAATGTCCACTGGAGACAAAACTTCCCCCAGTTTAGAAGTGGTTCTTGGTAGCTCCTGTCCTCACACCAACAAAGGACAAAGCTTCAGACCCACATAGGTGTGTGCTAGCGTGTGCGGACTCTCTTCACACTCCACTGCTCCAGACTCTCTATAGAACACATTCCAGTGAGGGTGTTGGGTCAGTGCAGGCGCTGAAGGACACGCGGTGGTTCGCAGGCTGCACTAATTTGTTTAACCTCTGATTAGGCCTAGGAATGTCAACTATTGAGGAGACACTACAGGTCCCGACAGCATCGTTTGACACTTTGGCAATCTGTCATTGCCACAAGCAAGAAAAGCGAGTCCCCACTCGAGACAAAAGCCACTCCACTGCCTGGGCAGAGAGCGAGTTTAATGGCTTGGTCCCAACAAGGCCGGAAGAAAGCATGACTATCTGTGCAAAAAGCTTGCTTTGCATGACATACAGTATAGCATTTGTATCAGGAGATTTAAACTGATGTTGAAGATATTATCATGAGACCAAGCTTTGTTTTTTTCTTTTTTTTTAAGTTAAAGTATGTCTCCTTAAAGAAAGACGTAATGGAGGACATTTTGGAACCCTGACTTTAAACCCATGTCTATCATCACATCAGTTTGGCACAAAAAGTGCAGCCTAGAGGCAGATTGAAAACATTTTCTCTTTTATTTAATCTAGCAACACAACACTGACCACATGTTACAAAAGATGTTTAAATAAATCTGCAAATCTGGAATTGAATGAGGTAAAAAGCAGAGTTATCAAAGGCACATTCTCCAGGGTTATTATCTTAACTTCTATGTTTTATGCTCAACTTCAAAACACTATTGTAGACCTGGCAGAGGAAAAACAGAAACAAAATAGCTTTCCTCAGGAAAGCTGCTTTATACGTACACACACACATTAAATTATACAATTTTAGTATGCTAATAAACATGTTGATTGTAGTTTTACAAGATCCAGATACACTTTGTCTTCTCGCCACATGTACCTTTAGTAAATACTCAGCACAGTAGATTCTGTTGTTATAAATCTGGAAGTTATGAAATATGTGTTCACACGGAACACTTGGTGGAATCATTCATTTCATGCTTCATATCTAACTCCAGCTCCTTTTTTTTCAAAGCTGCATTGATGAGAAACAGAAACTGGCTGGATTATGAGGCTGTCATGTTGATGTCTGTGAAAAACATTTTGGATGTAACTCTTAATGATCTGCTATTTGGCTTAAGGTAAGAGATTAGAAACAGTCTTAAAGGGGTTTTACAATGTCCTTTATAGATAGAAATACAATTCAGTAATATGAACTTTGACCTCATTGTTTGTGGGCTTTGTAGATGTGGGACACCAGCTTAATATAAGCATTAACATCTTTGTGAATATGGAAGCATCATGACTCAGGAATATACTGTATCTGTGCAAAAAAATACACATTACGTGTTGTATATGCAAACGTACAGTACATTCTAATCCCCAATGTGCACACAGCTGTAATTGATATATATCACTAATTATATGCATGTATTAATGTCCTTGTTTTTCATATTCTGCAGAAAGTAAGGAGATCACTCACAATCTAAACCTTGGCAGGTATTAGTCGTTTCTCAGCCAATAACAAAAAGGCAAAAGGAGCTCAGTCCAGAATCTAATCCAATAATAACCTCACATATTAACTCTAAAAATAATTGCTCTCTCAAGACAGCTAGTGTGTAATTGCCAGCAAGCGACCCTTGTAACTATTACCAACTCATTACTGGAATTTCAAGGTTACTTTAAAGCAGAGTACATAATGCAGATAGAAATGCAGCATACACTGTACAGTACAAAAAACAATTTCATCTCACGTTCAATATCGTATAGAGTTGATACAAAAAAAAATAATATATATAATACATTCATAATATTTATGGGCTGTGTTCTGTTAAAAAAACATTTTAATAAAAAAAAAAGCAAAATCTCTCATTTGTCTCCTTTGAGCGTTCCAGATAAATTCTGTTCTGCAGTTTAAGGAGTCAGTCTGTGGTAGCTGCTTTCCATTCAGAAGAGTTCAAGTCCTCCATATTATTACAATGCAGGCCCCCGGGAAAATGGAAACAAATTGTGATTTGACATCATGTTTGAATTTTCATAGAAGCTGACCTTATAGCATGAGCAAAATGTGCACAAATTCCAGGCATAAAATAATCCACCTGAAAGCATTTGTCCCTAAATAACGTCAAGTTTGTGAATCTGCTTGTGAACTGAAATCAGTTCAGGTGAATCTGTGTCTTTCTTCCTCTTCATAGCTGCTCTTCAATTCATTGAGGGGAAAGCTTATGAGGCAACAGCAGAACAGAAATAGCTGTTGCTCTGGGGATGCCCCAACAGAAGGACCAGGTTGAATTAAAAAACAAAATATAAAGATTCATTGGATGACTCCCAGGGCCAGCGAAATGAGATGAGACAAGAGGATAAAATAGGAGCGTCCCTTTAATGTGCTACATAGCCGTTTTGAAGTATAATGTTCAAAAGACTAGGAGAAGTCCAGAGGGCGGATCATCATGGCCGTGGCTCGTAGCGAGTAGCTGGGGCCCTTAAAGTAGTGCCACTTGATACCGTTTAATTTCCCTACGTGTTGTCCTTGGGTAAAGTACATGCCGTTAAGGTTGGACGGGCCACAGGCATCAAACCACCAACCTAAATAGAGACACAATTTAATATTAGTTGAAAATCATCAATGCCTTTTAGCAGAACAAACAAGGGTTTGAGGTAAGTAGTGTTTTGACAAGGTAAATTTTGTGCGTGTTACTGTAAAGGCTGTAAACGTTTCCCATGGCCTCTCCCACAGGGCCATGGCAATGGTTCAGACACCATTTCACTGCTATCTGCTCAATGTGTTACTGTCACTGAGTTCATTGGCATACCAGTACCTGTTGCTGAACACTTTCAGTACCTCTTCTATTTAAAGCAAAGAGTGCATGTGCCCAAGAAGAGTTGCGCATGGCATGGGAAGCTTTTATTCTATTCCCAAGGTGACACATTTCATATTTTCAATGAAGTGAAATTCAGTTTTCGTTTTAGGTCACTGCAGGCCGTCTAGTCCATAAATATCCACCATGCAAGTTCCTTTTTTAATCTGGCTTTTAAGCAGCATGTGTCCTTACTTTATTGAATTTTACTGAAACTGTATTTCTATACAATCTAATTTAAATGTATTATTTTCTCCTGTTTAATCATATTTAAATGTTTTGCTTGCCACTTTTGAAATTGTAGGTATGAAAGGTGCTTTACAAATACAGTGTTGTTACGTTATTATTACTGTTAGTATTGTATATTTCAGAGATATACTGAACATAACATATTCCATCCTAGTAATCTGTCATTCACGTCTCATATCTAAACTAGTGAACACGGCCTCACTGATACAGTCAGATATAGAACATATGCGAGGCATGGCATGTGTCAGTCACACAGCGACAAATGGCAGCTCTTCTCTCTTCTGGCAGACCTGAATACCACTGTGGCATACAGAATGACATTTTACAAGAGCTGCTGTCAGTAATCAGGAGCAATGTTCTGTCCTTTTTGCTGGCATGGATCACACAGATATACATTTCACATTGATTGCTGCTTCATCATAAGACACGTACACAACATAGCATGGAAACTTGTGGACACCTTACAGTTCCACAGCTGCTTAAAGTTTTAGGATGCTGGCACCAGTGGAAATCAAATATGGAATTGCACTTGCTCTGCTTACATTTATTTGTCTGATTTTTTTAAAAGTATTCCGTAAGCTGGAGCCCTTTACAGGACACACGGTACCTGACATTTTTAGAGATGGGCCAGAGTTGTGAAAGCTTAAATCTGCTATAGTCAGTATTTAGAATTGAATGATTATGTCTAGTGTAAGAGATGTTGCTTGTAGTGACAAACCTACAGGAAAATGATCACCAACTCTGCAGTTTCCCTCAACTCTAGGGGACATTTTTATCATCTTTTAGCTCATTGTTTTAGTTTGGGTTCACTCTCACAGATGTCATCAGTTTGCAGCCACAGCATACAGCTGTTCTCACAACAATGTACACTACTTGCCCTGCATCAAATGACAGAGAGACAAAGTTAATGATTAGCTGGTGAACCAAGTAGTGCATTTAGTAGTTAACGAGAGTTGGTGGAGACCAAAACAGAGCTAAAAGGAGAGTGAATATTGGACTTAAAATTTGCCAGGTTGCTATAAGCTGAGTGTGTAAATAAGCAATAAGATTGACATGTCAACCTAAAAGGTGATATTGCAATGCATCATTACAAAGAATAGGCTAGATTTGAGCAACAATTGAAAAAAAACACAGTTGAGTAGTAGACCGTACCAGCAGAAAACTGGTGGTAATGTATTGTAGTTGATACAATGATGGGATGGAGTTTGGTTATAGCATGTCACACTGTGTGTTGTGCAACCTGCTGTTTCATTTTATTGAGAAACTGTTTTTCCTTTTAAACAATGAAGCAGCGAAAGTCACCTACTTGCTATTCCTCATTTGTTGATAAACCGCAGACCACACAATCAAACACACACAAACATTTAGTGTGCACAGCAGCAATCCTTTGGGATTTATATCAGTATCCTCTCTGTTTCCAGGTGAGCGCTTTTTACAGACTTGTAAAAACAGTGGGGTTTTATTTATTTTGAAAAGAAAGAACCCCTAGTGCAGTTCTCATGATAGAAGGATCCCTTTTTCATCTTGTCAGTGCTGTATCCTTACTGTATGTTGTGGTGTTGTGCAAATGTATAAATTACAGTATGTGTGTGTCCACACTACATTCTCCTCCGTATTCTTAATACGGCATGCTACAGTTGTCCTCATAAATATAGCAGAGAAGTATTTTCCTCTTGTATATTCCAGACACTTACATCATCTGTAAGTGTCAGCCCTGCTCTTGTAAATGCAAGGTATAAATCAAATGATATACTGTACATAGTGTAGCACAGTGCTGGGTTCGGCCCAGCCTTGTCTCCGGCAACATGTTGTCATGCCTCTCCTTTGTGGCTTGCTATAGGCAGGCTATGAATCAAGCAGAGTAGGGGTGTTGATTAGTGATCAGATGCCAGTTCCCTTTAACCCATTGCATTCACAATGACCTAAGAGGTAATGCTTAACTTAAATCGGCAATTAGAAATGCTTGATTAGTACCAGGTCAGGACTCCACGGCAATAGAGCTGCCATGCGGTGACAGCAAGGGTCACTGGGCTCCACTTACACAGCAGGAGAAGCAGAGTCATTTTAAATCTCTCTGACACTTGGTGCTGCGCCCAGGGATTTTTATAATGTGCTTGTTTCTAACCACAATGCAACTGGGAGGGGATGCAGAATATAGTTACATTACATATTGGTAGAATGACATTATAGCCAATTATGCAGTTGGGATTTAATGGTTCATCAAGTACATGAGGAGGACGTAGGTGCAACATCTATGATTGCAATAATAAAAAGAACTTTTCAAAATGTATTCAAGGATATATTTTTACTACTGTATATAAAGTTTACCGACTCACATTTAGGAGATACAGAAGGGATATGATTCAAGTGTATAAGCTTGTACAAGGAATATATGATGAAACAGTTGAGCCTATCTTTCAGTTTTGGAGCAATAGGTATGAGATATGAGGGAATTCTTTAAAACTTTACCCTGGAACATGCCTGTCTGAAAAGTGAAAGAATTCTTTTCACACTCCGTGCGGTAATGTCATATAGAAATTTATGCTTGAGTCTGGAATAGAGGATTTTATATCCTGTACCAGTAATTTTTTCAATTAATTTCAATAGCCTAATAGGTGCAGATAGATATAAAGTGGCCATGTTAGCCCATTGCATGTCTTGCAAGAGCAAGTTGTGATCATAATGATCTGAACGAATGACTGGGCAATGAACAGTGAGGTTGGTCATAAAGCCAATCAGAGGTTATTACTTTTTGAAATGGTAACATCATGGCCATTGTTTTCTCGTAAAAGCAATTCTGTATGATTCTTATTGGTTAGAATGACAATATACTCCCCAAGTTAATTGCTGAGACCTGAGAGCAAGAAGACTGCTGAAAAGAAGTCTGATGAGGAAAGAAAGACGATAAACTTAGACCATCAGACAGAGATAGCTAAACTTATTTGGAAGAGGAAAACAAAGGCAAATTATTAAATTATTACTTAAGATTGCTCAGCGATATTTATACATATTTAGAGTTAATTAGATGACGATATATAATGTGAAAGCTCTCCTTTGTTGTGACCAACCCACGGAGAGAAACAACTTATTTCGAAGATCACTCAACTCTGTGGAACTTTTTTCCAGTCTTGCGTTGGTTTTGCAGCTTATTGGAAAAATATACAGTAGCAACTAAAGAGCCAGATATATATTATTTAAATGTATATGAATGTATGATTATCCTTATTGCAATGCAGTGTTAGGCTGCACTTACCACCCGTGAGCATGAGGGCACACTTGCACATGCAGTTGTCATTGTCCATGTCCTTGGTGCTGAAGTCTGCTCCGTGGATTACGAGACTGCTCTGTCTGCCTGCAGTCCCACTGTGGCTTTTCAGGAACAGCCTGAAAGACATGAGGATGAGGTAGAGGAGGGAGTAAGGACATGAAAACACATCAGGGGGAGGAATGGCTGAGAGGAGTATGGTGGAGTGAGCAGTGTAAGCAATAAAGACAGCAAGAAGACATAACATGCTGCAAGAGATGTCTCCTGAGAGAGATTTATTTTTTGTTGATATTGAGTACATATAGAACACCTGGAACAACATTAACAGGGTGGAGAAAAGATAAAATAAAGAATGAAAGAAAGACAGAGCATATGAAAGAATAAGAGACAGAAAATGAGAGTGAGAGAGAGACAGAGAGAGAGAGAGAGAGAGAGAGAGAGAGAGAGAGAGAGAGAGAGAGAGAGAGAGAGAGAGAATGCAGTGTAAGGAATGTCTGGGAATCACATTTCCATCCGCAGGGCCAGAGTACATTAATTTACACCACAAGTACTGAACTTTAACAGCTATACACAGTAAAAAAGCAATAAGCAACCTGTTTAACCTATCACCCATCCATAGCTGGGCAGATAGGACATACTCTCAAGTCTTTGGTAGCCAAGTATGCAATATTTCTCCCTCACTTATTGTGTTTAATCAAACAGCTCCTACTGTTCTTTGTCTTTTCATGATGATTTCATTCTTGAAATCATACACACTATATATATATACACACTATATATACACACTATATATATATATATATATATATATATATATATATATATATACACACTATATATATATATATATATATATATATATATATATATATATATTATTCCAAGTCCAATTTAAAGGATTTCAGAAGGATGCAAGTATACAATAACTAGAGTACATGTTGTGCAGAATAGTCCCAAATGTGTCTCCTCTTTTCATTTTCTTCATGAGAAGCTTTCTATAAATGAGCTAATTAAATATCCTTAAACAAATTGGTATATAGTGCCATATTGCTGATATTTTAGTTCATAGAAAAGACACTTTGTCTTTGTCTAAAACACTTTGTGGGGATATTGCCTTTGTCTGTTCAGGTTATGCTACCCAGCCATCTTTTCACAATGACGATTATTCCAACAAACAGCACATCTATGGGACTGATAAGCTGTCACTCCCAAGCTGAATTCTTCTACACACTTGGCACTCAACACACAAATTGAAAACTAATATGCGGCTTGGAAGCAGATTTCTTTAGGGCGTGTCATACTGGGAACTCACTCGAGGTGTGAATGGGAAATGCTACATGCGGATCTGACAATTCCTTCATCCGTTTGACAGCTCTTCCATTACCAGCACATGCCTTCCCTTAAACTGCTGCATCACACACTTGCCCCCCCCACCCTTTCTTTTCATCTCTTGTTTCTCTCACACCCTCTCGGTTTCACTTTCTCCCAATAGAAGAGATTGTAAATCCAAAGACCAGGACTGCAGCACCAAGCCAATTAGGTCTCTATTATTAAGTATGGTTCACTCTCAGTGAAAGCAATTTCCTGAGATCATTTCTTGACAACAGGGGACCATGGGCGTGCAGTGAACCTTGCACCTAGTTCGAGTTTTCCGATGAGAAAGTAACAAATGTAGCAGCGTTGATGGGCCCTCGCTCCTCTGCGTGCGTTGGGGTTCCTGGCGGACGCTGCTCCTTGCAAACGTGCATTTGCCCGGCACTTAGACACCGCAAATCGTCACCAATGAAAAGGGAACTCCTGCTGAGTTCAGTGATACCTCACACAAAACTCTACGTCATACAGTTCATTAGCGGGGAAAGGGGCGTGGCTAAATCATAAAGGGCGGCCCAAACCATTACCAATGAAAACTTTACTCTGTTGAGCTTAATGATGTCTCATACAATGGTGTACAAGAAATGGGTCATTAGTTATGAAAGGGGACATGGCAAACCATCATCAATGAATAAGGAAGTCCCTGCTGAGTTCAATGAGACCTCATACAAGGGTTTAAATCAAATGGGTCATGAGTTATAAAAACAAGGGCATGGCTACAGCACAGGGGACTGGTCAAACCATCAGCAATCAAAAAGAAACTGTCTGCTGAGTTCAATGATACCTCACACAAGACTCCACCTTAAATGGTTCAAATGTTATGAAAGGGGGCATGGCTTAAGCATAGGGGGCGGGAAAAACCATCACAAATGAAGACGTTTTTCTTTTCATAACTTCATCTTTAAGGTGTTGAGATGGTACAGACCAAATCTAAAGTCCATTGGATAAAATCTCTTGGAGAAGTTTGTTAACGTACAGCACCTTGACTTTTGGTCTACCTCTTGTTGCCACTAGGGGGCTATGACTTTGAGCCAGTATCGGCGCGTATATGTCGTCAGGGTTGGACTCCTATGAATTCTGAAAAGTTTTGAGCCAATTGGACAATGTACAATTAAGTTACACCCACATCCTGTTTCGATGGCGATGGTTACAAGGCCATGCCCTTTGACGAAAAGTTTCTATTTAAATGACTTTTTATCTATAACGTCATAAGATGACACAGACCAAATTTGAAGTTGATCAGATGAAATCTTTAGGAGGAGTTCGTTAAAGTACGACATGTTGAAATGGCCAAAATCACACTAATTTTGAACTTTCAATTCAAAATGGCAGACTTTCTGTTGGGTTTAGAATCTGGCTCCAATGAGATTTTTTATACGTCTTTACATTATACATATGTGTACCAAGTTTGTTGGTCTAAGCTAAACAAACTGAAGGAGCAGTTTTAAACTTTGTAGAGGGCGCTAGCAAGCTATTTTTGTGCACCTATTCCCAAAACCTTTAAAATACGTAAATCTTCACCAGACTTGATTTACCGACAATTTTGATGAAAGTTTGAATATGTTAAGCCCCTCAAAAGGCAATTTATTTGCCAGAAGAAAGGAAAGGAAGAATTATTTCAGTTTGAATAGAGCCTTCGCTCGGGCCCTAAAAATATTTTAGGTTTTTGGGAAATGTTGAACACCACGCACCTCAAGCCTTTGTCCTTTGAGGCATCAGCATGAATACCTAAAAGAAAGAGACGGGTAGACTCCTGGGATGGAAAGTCATTTAACGTGAATGACTTCTGTATTTGGACAGCTGTGTAAATGATTGAGTTGTACAGCAGTGTAAAAATGTGACTGTGGGTCACAGTGGGGAATTCACTAAGCCACTAAACCAATATGTGTAATCCTACAAGGTAAGGGTGAGTCATGTGTCTAATCAGTGGCACCAAATGACCACTGGATATGGCACTTTGGATAAGGGCCTGTAAGCACTTGGGGTGCATATAAATACTGAAGTATTAACTGGTGTCTACCAGGCAACAGATGTCTCCGGAGATGCTTTCCAGTTCAGAGTAAAGTCACACTGCCTCACTTACGGGTAGCATGACTTCTATCAGCTAATTCCTGATTCTGAGGAATAAAACATGCAATGTCAAGGATGAGGTCTGCTACCGCTCTGATAAAGAACAGACTTTGCTGCACATTTACACTCCATTTTCCAAAGCTCTCACGATCTCTGTTGCGCTAAGGAATCGCCAAGGCACATCATCAAGAGGGATTTTCAGCATGACACTTTGACAGGCTGTTTTAAATAGTCTGTGGCTGTGTTTACCGTCTGTGTTGCATATTTACCAGACCAACAAACCCCAACTCAACAGACATCTGCAGTTCTTCCTGTCAGGATCCATTATGCATTGAAATGACAAGTGGAGTAATGTAAAGATGGGCCAAGAACTTAAGAGGAAGAGATGCTTTTCCTGAGGCTTGTTTCTAAGAATGTAAGAGAAAAAGACAGAGACATGGAGATTGACAGAGAGATGGCGTCTAATAGTTCACATGAATAAAATGACAGACATCTGCTCAGCCTTATTGGGAACTTAAAAGGCAACGCATGCTAATCTGATTGTTCTTGTTGAAGTAACTTAATAATGTGATTGGTCAAGGCTCATTAGTAACCTAAATATTGAGCTGTGAGGGGAATCATTTGGTTTTACTCAATGACACCTCTGGGGAGGGCGAATGGTGTCACGCCATCTAATTCTTCTAATATCCACCGGGGACGCTGATTTGTTTGTGACCTTTCGACATATTTAAAACGTTAAAGTAGCAACAGTGCATGTCATTATAGGGTCAGTTCACGCAAATTACAAATAACACGTTCCTGTTTACCCCTGGTGGTATCTTGTCATGCATATTTTTTTTTTTCTAAAACTTTTACAGCCTCTGATTTGAGACTTCTGCTGATCACACACCACCTTTTATTCTTCATAAATATGTGTAAAGTCCTTAATACAATGCACCGTTTACGGGCTGACACAAGTGGAATTTTGTTGTGCTTGCACAATGACAATAAAGTTAAAGTTAACTAGGACATTGTTTCTGGAAAGACACCATGCTGTCAAGTTTTTTGAAAGTAATTATTGAAATGTCTTTAGCACCACAAATTACATTTCACACACCCTTATTGTATTAGGGGTGGCTGCAAATGTCTCCAATGGAGCAACATCAAAACCTGGGTAAATAACAAACTTTTTGCCTGACTAAATTACCACTAGGGGTAAGTGAGAAGATGTTTTTTGTGTGATTTGGGTGAACTGCTGCCTTCAAGATTTGATGCAGATTCGGTTTCAGTTTTCATAATGGGCCTATGCTCTGGTGTATTAAAGCTGCAAACTGTGTACGTGGGAAATAAGTTGTAACAGGGTCAGGTGAGGAATAAGATGACTGATGTGTCATCTGAGAGCACTTCCAAGTAAAACGAGGTGACTGACATTCTATCATACTGTATGTTAAAAACATTGTTGTTATCAAACATCATTAAAACATTTACAGTGTTTATATAAGGAATGTACGCTTTACACTTTATTACAAAACCTTCTATTAGCTGCCTTTGTCATTAAATGTTTGAGATTGCACATAAAATCCAAAATAAAATTAAAATTAAAACTCTCTGAAATATTTTTAACACAATACATTTTGTTAGACCTGCCACATTAGGCTCCGAATGTCAGAGCTGTTTCTCTAAAAAGTACCTTAGAAACCTGAGTAAAACAAATCAGCCTTCATATTTCCAAAAACACATTTAATTTAAAGCAGAGAAGTGTTCATGGAGGACTACCTTAGACCTGGCCCTTTCCTAAAATGTGTCCCCTTCTAACCACACAGAGGAAAGATATGTTAGATTGCAACTGAGCAGGCTGGGATTGGCGTGGGGCCTCAGATCTGCAAAAATGTCACTTGTTCGCAGTCTCACTTTTATCTGACACTTCCCATTTCACAACACACTGTGTTACTCTGAGCAGAGGATATTGCTGTCATACAGTGACTTTAGGAAAGAATGTCTTCGGAGAGGTTAAGGGAAAAGCCGTAAAACAATGTGTCTAATGCAATGTATGTTACCCTGTACAAAGTTCAAGGGATTTTCTAAAGAATACAGCAGAAATAAAATACAGAAATGGTTTGACGGGTCACAGTAATGTGAACAAAATCTTTCTTGAGACTCAAATGCAAATGTTTTTTAAACATATGCCACTTTTCATCTTATGACTGACAAAGCCAAGCTTAGCCTGCTTTGTTTTCTTTCATCTTCATACATGAAGGAGACACCCCAGTTAGCTGAGGGTCCAGCGCGTGCTGTTACACACCTGGCAGTAGTTAGCCTCCTGAACTGCAGTCTGATTGGCCCATTGCAGAGGTTAATCACCCTGACCAATGGTTCGCTTCCTACTGCAAGGCCGCAGAGGTGTCTGGCTGGCTGGGACCTGCTTGACTGCCCTCTTGAAATTAGGTGTCATAATAATAATAAAGTGTTTTCTGCATTAAAGTTACTGGCTATGGTATGGGAATAAAGTGTCCACATTCAGTCATCTTCTTAATGTCTCATGTCCATTAAAAAGAGGACAATATACTACAAGGAAAAGAGTTGTACCAATCTTCTTTGAAAACCTCTGGAAATTTTATTTTGTGTCCACTTGAAAATCATTTTTCACTTGGAAATCTAGCACAACAACCTCAACTCAAGGCACACTTATTAGCTTTTTCCACAGTTTGCAACCCAAGCTGTAGTTTATTTAGTTGCCACAGAGCATGTGTGTGTATTTCAGGCCTGTGTGTAATGTGTGTTCTAAAAACAAAACATTGTAATTTCCCTTGAAAGTTTAATACAGTATAAAATATATTATTATTACTATTCTTCTTCTTCTAATTATTATTATTATTACAAAAAAATGGATCTGTTGGTATGCAAGTTCAGCAGCTGATTGCAGCAATATCACTTTAAGTTACACAGATGGTGTGGTTAAAAGCTCGTAGGTGGACCTTGAGTTGGGATTGTTTTGTGTGTGATCAATATTTTCTTAATTTTATGCTTATCTTAATTTCTTGGATTTTCTGTTTACTGTGCACAATCAACTTCACGTCATGTTTAAGTGTTGCAGCCTGGAGCTTTAATAATCATCTCTGTAACATTTGAAACTGTGGAACCCGAAGCTTCCAGTGATGGAGTTCAAAACATAACTTGAGATATCTTAGATTATGTCAGTGTAAGCATTGGAAAATAGAGGAGTCACAGTGTTTTGGAACACAAATCTGCCACATTTCTTTCTAAATCCTCACATGAAAAACATCTAAATCCACAGGGGAAATCAGGTTATTACCATGTGGAGAAATCACTGGATTTAAAAAGTTGGCTATCTTCTGAACAGGGAAGGATATTGAATAAATATATAAAGGCCCATTCAAAAAATTTCAAAAATAAACATGCAAGTCTTTTATTCCAGCTGTGGGGCTTTGAAGGTACATATATAAAACATTTTTCCATGTTAACCTTCACTTGTATCTGTGCATATATTCCACAAGTTTGGAAATTACGGTTCTCTTTGGTGCCCAGGGTATTTCTCTACATCTTACCATGCATGTTTTAAAGTGTTGTTGTTTGTCTCCCTATGATTTACTTTGGTTGTAGTAATTTTTACACTTGTTATTTATGTATTTGACATCGACCCTGTTCAGCACTTTGGTCAACTGTTGTTTTTAAATGTGCTATAGAAATAAAATTGAAATTGACATTAGTGTTTTAAGATACATTACACATACTCACACATTCCACTTCTGTGAAACTTTAAATTCTTAATCCTAGAACAAAAGTTAGCTATACAGACATGGGCAGGCTTTGGGCATTAATCATTAAGCAAAGGGTTTTTAGAAACATCTTGTACATGAAAACAGAAACAATGTTACATGTTGGAAAACATATAATATATAAGATTTGTTTAGGGTTTAAGTGCACTTGGGTGTAGAATGGGCCGGACATGGCATCCCACATTACAAAGATTTGTCCGTTCAGCTTTACAGATATAGCACATCACATTTCAACTCACTATGACCACTACTATTGTCTATACTAAACATTATGCCAAAATATGAACAATATTGTCGCTGTCAGTGGGCTTATTTGCTAACGTTAGCTACCGGTACCTTGGAAAAAATAGACCTGAAACAGATTTAACGTCACCGCTGAGGGAACATTATTATGAAAGTTTTTCATGTTGGTTTTGAGCAGTATGCAACCCCACTAATCTGGAACAGTAAGTCATTACAGCATGTCGGTGGGTAATACAACATCCCCTGAAAGGGGCCGCAGAATAAGATAACGTTAGCTTCCTGTCTCATCTGGGGTCTGATAAACAATAAATTCATCAAATTCAGTGTCCCTAATGCTATTTTCCAATATGCTGTAGCTGTCATATTCCACATTTGTCACTTTCCCTGAGAAACTGCTACACTCGCGAAGTTGTTTATTTGGTTGCCATGACTTTGCAAGAGAGGATGTCCTGTCAGTTGCTCTCCCACAAAGGGGAGAGAGAGAGGACTGTTCGCTTATGTTCAGTAGAGCATTATGGCTCTGCAGAGTTGTTTAATTACACCTTCATGACTTTTCACAAACAGCTGAAGGAGTGTTGGTATGCTGCTCCTGTATATACCCTGATTATTATCCTTTGAATCCATGATTGTCAAAAACATCTTTATGTAGACAATACTGTTTTATACTTACCGATTGTGTACAATAAGAACAATTGCTTCATGAAACAACAAAGACAAAACAATGACAAAGCCACGTATAAACCGAAACACATATACTCCTCTGTATTTCCAGGACCATTCTCGAAAATCACTGTTTATGTGCCTGAAACTGTTTATCTTAGCCAGCATTCATCAGTTAGTTCCGTTTGTGGCTCAGTCTTTTTCTTGTACAATAATTTAGTTTTATGCTATTTTCTTTATTCGGTGTCATTATTTCCCTGACTGAGCACTATTTAATTTTTTTTTTTATTCCATTTACTTCAATTAGTTACTTTTTTGTGTATCTATTCTGCCATTTTCCCTCTTCTATTCGTATTGATATGTAGCACAAAGTCCATTTCTGCAGCAAAGAAACTTTGATAAATGAGGGTGATTAACTGAATGTGTTGATCTGATGGCTATCATTAAAACAATGTTTGCAGGTCATCAAATTATATTTGATTTTTATTATTTTCTTTTCTGCAACCCATGCTGCAACCAAATTAGGTTTGATGATAGGAGGGCTTTTTTCTGTTGTTTATGAAGACAGTAACCTCTACAATTATGGTAAACCCAGTCACAATGAAGGGAAAAACTCAAGAGCTCATTTCACAATATTATGAGGTTGTGGTTCAGTGGGAACTTTGAAGCTCTGGTCAACCCAAATTTACCCCTCAAAGTGTTGTACACAATATGTGTTCGTTCAGCTTTAAAACAACATTGCTGATGTCAGCTTACACTGTGCAGATGCAGCCAGTGTAGATTTCTTCTTTTATTTGGCTGCTATTGGTGCTATTTTGGTGCACATGTGTAGGCCTCTTGATGTGCTCCTGCTCTAATGCTCTACTTCTAAGAACATTTTTCTTTGAGTTTTACAAATCCAATGCATGTTGTGCATGATAGATGCAGGTGCATGATAGATTTTTTTTCTGTTTTCCAAACTGCATTGAAGAATAAAAGTTTAAGTCAGAGGTGCCTAAAGTTGACAACCGTTATAGTCAAGCCAAAAAATGTTACATACTGTATATTCATTTTCCATTAATTGACACTTTATTTTATCTAATGGTATTGAAATAAGTAATAATCTTTCCCAATATATCGTTAAACTGGTTAAATGGGACATTATGCACACACACCTATCAAAACCATCTAAATATCTATATTGATATTTGGCCATTATTGCATTCTATATCCTTAACTACCACTGTTATTCAATTGTTTAAATCATCACATTGTTAATAATATACTGATATTACAGTTGTTTTATGCCAGACAAAGCCAACAAGAAGTCAAGGACTGAATAAAGATAAATGGCAGATTTATACTTTTAGTGCACTGGTATGTGACCTTTATTCCGTGTACGTGACTTCATTTATAAAGGATTAGGACCTTATATTTCACAAAGGAATAATTGCTCTCCCTCTCTGCAGGTTAAGTCATTTCTGTTTTTACAGTACTGTATACATAGATGAAACCAAGAAGCTGGCAGCAAGACAAACATTTCTTGGTAATGCTTAATATTGTTTATCATAAATGATGAGTATATAAGCATTGTTGGACTTGGACTAGTCAATTTTCATACCTGGTCTTGTTTGTGGCCTTGTTGATGTGCTTTTGTTCTTACAGGCTGTGTGTGTGCGAGAGAGAGAGAGAGAGCGAGAGAGAGAGAGCGCAAGAGAGCAAGGGACATATTTACGATACCATGTGAGGTCTTTACAAATTTCTTGTTTGTCTTACACGCGCTGACGCAGACAGTATTCCAGTAAACCACCACAGATGACATAAAATAATCCAAACCCAACTAAAAGGCTGGCCATTATCACTCACAACTATCTGTTATATTTTAGAGCAAGACACTTAAAAGCAAGAAGCTGCCAAAGCAAAAAACATGGCAGCAGTGGTTTGTTTTGGGCCCGCCATCTGGTTTGTTTTGGCCCGTGTTTCAGAGAAGCAATGTGTGATTATCATACCACAACTATTTTTCAAGAACAAATCTATTTTTAGAGATTAGTATTTCGATTGGAGTCCTAACAGTATGAGCCTGCATTAAAAACAGGCTGAAATGGCCAGGGATGCCCTTTGTCTGCCGCAGTGGGACAAAAAATTATTGTTTCCACAATTCAAAAGAACAAAAGGTTAAGTGTGGGATGTTAAAAATGTGTAAAACTCAGGAAAGGATATAAAAGCAAATGTAAATGTGTGCGTGTGAAAGAGAGTTACAAACATATATGGTAGAGTACACACTGTATTGAGGCTTGATACCCAGCCCTAAAATTATATGCGCCTGCACTTCACATATCTGTGTACCATGTACATAGCCTAAAGTCTGTGCGTGTTTCCTACCACAGAGCCAGAAATAAAGACTAAAGGTACAGTAACAAGGGATGGAGTTTTCTCAAATCTCAACTCTGCGTATTAATTCAAACAAAAACCAAAAACAACGATCTCTTCCGCTTGATTGAAATCCAATTCTCCAGTCAAAACTACAAAGCCCACTCCAGGTACGGGCCCCTTAAGACGGAAACCTCGTGAAGTGAAACCCCTGTCATCGCAAGACAATTCTGAAAATTACATTTGGCAACAAGCCAAACTCCCCACCGCTGCAGGGAAACACTGCAAGGGACGGAATGATTTAGGTAAAGCCTTTTAAGCCACAGAATCTCGTTTCGTGATTCGTCATTCAAAGCTGGACGCAAGTTATTTTGCCACTAAAGGGACCTCTTATCAGAGAGAACCAGCCATCCAGTGAAAACTGCAGAATTGGAGATGTCAGACCTTCTCCTCTGAAACCAGCAATTGCTCGGAACTCTTTGGAATTTGCAGTAGTTTTCCACATCTGAGAGGGCCAAGCATCTGCCACAGTTTGAGGCCTGTTATCATTAACCCCTTCAAAAGAAAACAGAAACCTCCGCCCCCACAACACACAAGGACAAAGCGTCAATCAAAGGAGCGTTTGTAATGAGTAGACGACAAGTGATAGATTTGGTTTGGAAGGAATTTGAGATGAGGAAAACCTTCACCACAGAGTTATATAACAGGATCGACGTTATTGAAGTGTCTGGAGAGCTCACAATTACTAGCCATGTTTATAATGTTAACACTTATGAACATTTTGTCTTTCCATTGAAGTATTATTTCTTTACATAATACCTTACTTCATTCCTTTCAAAAGTAACATATGCTAAAGCTTCACAATCTTTTGATATGGTGATACAGGCTAACAATGGCACAAGATTAAAGGTCAATAGATTACCAAGGCTATTATAATTCATTCTGATTTATCAAATATTCAGTCTGGGACAAAGTAGTGGATAGACCGAACAACACTGCCATCAAAAGAGCCAAGTAACTAGCGTGACTAAAAAGTATTTGTTTAATTAATTCTAGAAGACTGAATCATGTTACCATGTGGTGCAAATATTGGTTCAAAACCCTACTGAATCCTAAGGAAGACAGAAAAATCTCGCTGTCTCTGTGTTCCTTGGCCTGAAAAAACAAGGATGCCCATCTTTGTCTACCAGGAACAATAGAATATGATGTCTTACCTGTAGTTTTGTTTCTCACTACCGATTTGGAAGCGGTCATACAGCGAGAAGGCCTGGTGTGCGTCCCAATCGGTCAGTTCTACACGGAGGGCATTCTGCCTCTGGCTGGTCAAATGGTAAACATACTCGTTCCCCAACCAGTGCTCTGCAGACAAGCTGCCAAAACCCTGCAACAAAGGAAGAGAAACACAATAATCAGTGTGGAGACAGTGCTCCAAATCCTTTTTGTAAATCATGGCGTTATTATCGCCCCTATTTTCCTAGAATAATAAAAAATCTCAACACTAGAGGATTGTGGAATGGATGGAAAGGAAGTTTCTCATTTATTTTCTCATTTGTTTTATATATATACTGTGTTAATCATAGCATTCTTTTCCATTCCTCCAGAACTCAGTGATAAAGTTACACACAATACTCATATTGTGTATTAATGTATTTTATGCAGGTATTTTAGGCTTTCTTTTGGCTTGATCATCCACACTGATAGACTTACTTACCTATAAAAGTGCTTAAATTGGTACCAGCTGAAATAGACACACACCTTTTTCCATTTCTTTCTTCCTCTCAAGTCACACATTATAAAGTCATTATTACCTAAAGATTTCTTTCCATAAATATATACTGTATGCATGGAACACTCCTTCAAACAACAGCAAAAGTTTGTATTTGATCAGAGTTGCTCCTGGTCACAGGCAAAGTGCTTCTGACAGCAGCAAGAGCAGTGGATTGCAGGGGGGAATATCACAAAGCAGGATGACATTACAGCTCTGACAGGGCAGTCTGGACCACTCCATTAAATATTGGGAAAGAGGGGGGTGGGGTGAGCTAGGGAGGCAAAGTCAGGGAGAAGTCTGTGTTTGTGCTAAGTGTGTGTGTGTGGTGATGAGGAATGGGAAGGAGGGAAAGTAAATATGGGGCATTCCTCGAGCCTTAGGCATGTCCTGCCGAGTGGGTGGAAGAGAAAGTGTCTGGGGCCCATTACCGCTTTCTCTCCCTTTATCTCTCACTTTCTCTAGAATTGATCTCACTCCTGATGAGATGTTCCCCTATGACTGTCTTTCAGCTTGGTCCAACGCCTCATACTGTGACCGTGGTATATCTCAAGAACACTGGCTGGAGAAAAGGCTTGGAGTCAAGCTCTGTTGACAGTTTTCTATTATATAGTTCCGGTTCTTCACGATCCTTCACACGCAAAAGTGATCTACATCACTCAGCTCAGAAAAGATGAGAAGATGGTTAGTCATACTGTTGGACAAAGTGCTTGGTTTACATTTCAGTTACACTTGCTAAAATCACTTTCTGGCAAAAAAAGTAATTGTTGTTACAAAGATAAACTACAATACAGGGAGTCCAATACTCTACAACAGTAGAGATTGTGGCCGGAAAGCACAGAGAGAGACTGTGTTTTGCCTCCAGGGCCGAAGTTCATTCTTACTTTAAGGGGTAAATTGAAATTTAGATTTTTAAATATTAGACTTTTTTAGACTTTTTAAGACCCTGCAGAAACCCTGACTAAGCTCGGGGCTGTTCCTTAAAGCAGCTAGCTACATTTATAACATAAGGAACTCCATGTAAGTGTTCTGAAAGTCCAAACCATCCAAAAATGTTTTTACACTAGAAACAAACCAAACCATGGTTTAATTAGATCCAGACTAATAGTGTGCCCGACTCAGTTTGATGGACAGATTACTGGTTATTGTAAACTTACTAGTTCATTACTCGATCTTTCCACTTACACCATGGCGACTGCCCAAGTACCCCCTGAGGTGCTTGTTGAGCAATAGTTGGAATCCATTACACTACAAGCACCATTTTCACATGCTGATAAGAAGAAAGAGTAGGTTGTGACTTTTATTTGCAAGGTCTCCAATGATATGTGGTCTCCTGGTAATGTAATAACAAACATTAGATGGTCTTAAGATCTCATTTTAACATATGCACTACTGTACATCCCTGCTGCCAAAATTCTCTCCATGGTCCCACAAAGAAACACCGTGTCAGTTGTTACTGAAGGATTTACAAATCCTCCATGCACATTAAATCTGTAAGCACAAGCCACTAGAGACCAAGAATGAGAAAATTAATAACACATAAAACTCCATCGATCTCCTCCAGGCTATTCAAGCAGAGGTTACACTACGCTTTTGGATCAGCACTGTACTGTAAATGTCGGCCAAGGTCCATGCGTGTGCCCTCATGTACACTATACTCTGAATGACACCTGTTCAAAGCTGGAGGGTTTCCATATCCATCTCACTGGTACTTACTTTTTAGGCCTCACATATATTTATTTTCTTCTCCCTTGTGCTATATATTTCTTTTATTATCATTCAAACCTTTTACCAGTGTTTAGTTTATTTGATCTAACTTAAGAGTTCTCTGGTTTATAATGTCCCACAAACTCTTTGAAATCCTTTCCCATTGCATGGTAAATGATACATCAAGTGCATCGGAAAGAGGGGAAATAATTAAACTGGAAACACAAAGCAGATTACAGGGGATAGGATGAACACAGTCCATTTGACAATAAACTGACAGCTTGTGGAAGGTATACACAGGTGACTTACTCAGCAAACACAAGCAATGCAACTGCCAGCAATAATAAAATCCAATTTACCGTCTAAACACAGCTTGGGTTCTGAAATGTTAACACCCTTAATGCAAATATGCATACATTTCTCCTTGATGACAAACAGATGAAACACCTGGCACAGTGCTAGAGAGACTAAACAAGTGTGTTGTTTACAGATTTAGGTAAAGATTTCCTGTTGGAAAAGAGGAAGAATAACAGCATGTCACTGAAGCCTTGGCTGAGGAGCGAAGCAAGCCTCAAGACACCCTTGACAATATAGCTCATGCAAAGACGATGGGGGAGTTATTGCTGAAGAGGAATGACATCTGGATCAGTGGCCCTGCCTCTTAGTTTTCAGGATGTTCAGTCAAGGCCAAAAAGCACAAACTATTTGTCATAATCCTCCTGCAGAACTTTATTTTTCTTTAAAAACAGGATGTTTTGCTCATCGCACAGTTTTGTAATATATGCTTGATGGATGTTGATGACAGTATTCTCGCCATTTCGGTGTGTTGACTCACTGTCTTGTTTTTAAAGGGCCACCATTATCATCTTGCTTTTAATGAATATGGATGAGTGTATGCATGCGGACAAGTGTCTGTGTGCATGCATTTGTCTCGTCTCACCATTTTGTACTCCTTCCACGTTCTCTGAAAGTCCACACTGCCGTCTTCTCTGCGCTGGATGACCGTCCATCCGCCACCAGCTGTTTCCATGTTGCAATACACCTATACAATTGAAAAGAGAGAGCAAATGAGGGTGGGAAAACACATGCATGAAGAAAATGGAACAATGAGAGCACCCATAGGTCTTCAGAAGAAATGTAACTAACAAGCTGATCAATTCAACATTCAATATGACTCTCGGCGGCATTCACAAACAATGGACAATTTTTTGGTTTACAGACACTCCCTTTTCCCAGCTTTCATTATGAATCATCTTTGGGAATGCAACATATCTGTGTCCTTCTCAAACTTAATCAGCGCCTCCTTATCCCTCTCCAACTCCCCAGAGATGTTCCTCATCAGGCGGCATCGTTTCTGCAGGATCAAAGTAGAGGTCCTGGGTGTAATGTGGCCCTTAACCTTGGACCTCAGTGTGTGTAAGCTGATAATGCAGGACTAGTGCTCTATCTGCAGTGTTGCTCTTTGTTTTGAGGAGAGCCCAGGGTGGAGTGGAGAAGGTCTCTCACCTCAGTCAGCCCACACAGCTGAACACACATGAACACAGCCTGGGTATAATTAAGGAAGTACCCTTGACAGAATTGTTTTCCCCAAGAATAGCTCATAATTCATGGCAAACATGCACAAACTTACTTATGTACTTATTACAAATATAATGTAGGGCAACACAATGCGTATGTGGGAGCAACAAGTGACTCAGCAGGTGTCGGAATAACATGAAAGAAAAATGACGTCACGCCATGAATCAGTGCTAATGAGCCAGACTAGGATTCACTAGCCTCCACTCAGATGCTTCTTTTCAAATACTTTCAAAAGCTGCTCCATTGTCTTTTAAAGTATCTTCCCACATGAGGAATTCTAAGTAATGATAACCAAACGGTTGGCGCCTCCACATGATACATGCCTTCCGTGATTGTGCACAAAAAAAAAAATAAAATACATTGTCATTATCTTTACTTTCTACGCTTGAAAGTCACCGGACAACACAATCTTCTGAACATAGCCATACTGAGAAAAATAGAGAGCATTTCGTGGAGCTGATAGTCTTAATTAGCCTTCCACCAACTCATTTGGCAATGGCTTAAATGTAACGGACATTCATTGATATCTAAAAGTTACACACTAAAGCTTTAGAGAATGGAAAATTATGAACTTATAGCTTAATAAACAAGATATTAATAGTAGTTGCTTACACAAAAAGCAGAGCAGAGTTCATATTTCTGTAATTAACCCTGCAGCACCAAGCTTGAGTTTCAGACAGAAATCCACACACACAAACCGTCTGCCAACATCCTAACTTATTAAATCATCACTCCCATCAATCAAGAGTACGTAAGCATAGTGTAGAGGTTAAGAACACACACAGACACTTGCACAATTGTCACCATCCTGATCAGCTCAGTGTCCGGTTTCAAACCCCCCCCCCCAATAAACCTCTTGCACTTACAAAGCTGCCAAGTGTATTTTCAGCTTTCGGTATTCATACTCCCTGTAAACCCACTATAAAAGAGCGAATTAGAAGTGATGAAAAGGCAGATCTTTAAAATTACAATTTACTTGCTGGCTGTGAGATATTGTGGCTTCCCACCTTTTTGGTCTCCTGCGGGTTGATCTGGATGGTGTAGACTCCGTTTTTATGAAAGCCTGCCTGGTAGAGGTCGGCACAGTCACGGAACTTCTTCTCTTCAGATGCGACCTTTGTACTATTAGGCACAACTGTGGGTACAAAAGAAATTATGAAAACATAAAAATACAAATTGACGTTCTTCAAAATCCAATCAAGCGTAAGTACTTGCAGCCCTTGAGCAACTGGGTATTGCAAATTGTTTTTGATCTTTACAGTTGAGAATCTGTAGCTGTTATGTGAAAGGAATAGTTTGACATTTTGGGAAATATGCTCATTTCCTTTAATGCTGATAGTAAGATGAGAAGATTGATACTCAATCTTCTGATCTAACTCTTTTACCAACATGTCAAACTATTCTTTTAGGCCATTATGTGAAACCTACACTACATTTTGTTGCTACATATTCCAGCTGTTGGAAACACGAGAGGACAAAGCTTAAATGTTAGTGCTACAATATTTTGCGATAAAAGAAGGGACCAAGTACACACTTCAGACACAGGAATAGCACTGGAAAAAAACAGTCTATGCTATTAAAAACGTTACCTTTCATACAACCTTGTGTGTCAGACAAGTATGGAATTCATAGTTCTATATAAAATTTGTTTTATGAAATCACAAATTGCAAGCACACCCTTAGCAGGTCAATTTATCATATTTCAGATCTGTACATCTCAGAGGAGAACATATGAAAGAAGCTGATCAGTGAGGTCTCACTGTGAGTATCTTGTAAAGGCCAGATAAAATCTGAGGGCGAATAACTTATTAGCAAGAGAAAAGCAGTCTATCGACTGGATGATCTCCTGCTCCGAGAGAAAAGCCTCCGACTTTGACAGACCAGCTGCATCCATTTCCATCTGTAGATAATTATGGCGGCACTATTTTGAAACCAAGCAAGAGGCTAAGGACAAAATACTACAAGCTATAAATTTCAAGTTCCTGTTATAACAAGTGGTTTATATTTACCTTCCATGCCCTCGTTATATTGATGGAAATTCCTTCCGATTTTCCTTTTTTTTCTCTTCTCTCTTTCTTTCTCCTTACTTATGAGGAGTTCATCTCAATTTACACACCATTGTTTTTATTATTGGAATTGTTGAGTCAAAGAAAATGTCAGGGAAAAGTGAAATGTGTCAGCGATCTTTAGCCCTCGCTTTGATCCCCCCGAGTGGAGAACATCCTGGTGGAAGCAGGACGCTTATTTGGGTGTACTGTCGAAGCATTTTGACAAAGTATTGAGTGTCAGCGACAAGAATCTCCTGCTGTGACAGGTTGACAGATTTGGCCCTCGCACTCCAGACTCTAATACAACAAAGAGTGGTCCTGTCAGGCGGTAATTTACCCCAAGCAGGCAGACAGCGGGGCACATTTTAGAGGCCACGGTTTTGGTATTCAATCTGAAACTGTGTGGATAATCATTTCACAATCGTCTTTGAGAGCTCCATTTGGTGGAAGAAGACTTTCTGCAGAGGGACTTGATGCTCAAGTGTAGGAGCGGCTCCCTTGAACAGCTTGCTGCCCAGCTCTACAAATATTGTTTATGTCCCAATATTTATTTACAGAAAAATATTTTGTGGTTCAGTGGGGACTCGTATTCAGTAGGGGGTTCATGTGAAAAGACCAGCAGGGCTTGGGTGTTTGCATAAATCAGTACCCTTGCCAAATGAGCCCAAATACTCAGGCTAAAGAGAGTGAGTAATAGAGCTAAATGGACTGCCACAGACATCACTGCTCCCATGTGACTATAATCAGTCTCTAAATGCGGCAGTTTAAGTGATTCCATACAAGATCTAATTAATTTCTCTGGTGTAGTCATATTTGAAGGATGCAAATCGCTACAAAATAATACCGGTTCATTCCCACAGTACCCTTTACAACAATCATGTGTAGTCCTTGTGTAATATTAAGGTTATTTTTGGGTAATCTGTTTCATTTCATTCGTGAGATTCAAGTTACATTTGTTAATTAATAGAAATCTACTTTCTTATACTTCCAATGTACTGCTGATGCAATACATTTGGAAGTAATCATATGAAGGAAAGAGCTTAGGTAAATATTGAAAAGTCAACACTGAGTTTGAAGGCAATAATGCTTCTTTGAAAACAGAATTTGGAAAGGAAACCTTTTGTAGCAGATCTTCACTTTAACTGTGCTACTGTATAAGGTCTATCTATACACAGTACTGTAGCCCTACGGTCGTAATGGATTGATTTTGACCTGAATTACCAGGTGAATGCAATTAATTAATTAATTATTAACATAAAACCTCTAATGATTGGAATTGGAATGTATTGTCTTGTTTAAGGGGCTTCATATGAAATACTGAAAAAAAAAAAAAAACAGCAGACTGGGATTGCATCCACACAGCTCTCACAGACCTTTTTACAAATACATGAAATATCCACGTTATATTAATGGCCACATTCATTGACATGCACACAGGGCCGGCAAGCAGAACAAAGAAGCTCGGAACACACACAGATGGAGTGTAACTTCATTCTCCGCTCAGGACGCCATTACTCCGCTATCACGTTTATGTCCTTTAAATGGCTCTAAAACTGATCCATTCAACAGTTTTTTGTGTGCAAACGCAACATATAATAAAAAAGTCTAGTTCCCTCTGAGAAAATAAAGGTTTGAGGAAGGTCACTGAGGTGACTCGCAATAACTGCACACTTTACAGGGTCTTAGCAACAATAAGTGTCAACTCATTCTGCTAGTCATTGAAGCATACAAATAATCATGTGCAGCAGTCAAACATTTGGTCTGGATCGTAAAGTGATGTACTTTAATTAAATGGTTTGGGCATTACAACCCGCACATTTTTTTTATAGCTTTGAGAGTAATCCTAAAATAATTACATTTTCTTCGACTCTGAGTAAGCAGCTGTAAAAATGATGAATGTCATTCATTTAGCTGGTTAATAGAACACGATAAAACAAAATCATATTCAGCAGCCAAACATTTTTGCAAAGTGTTCCAAAGATGAAGTCAATCAATCAGTTGTTATTGTTAATAATAGTATGTGGCTCATTGCATCCTAATGAGGTTTGGGTAACAATTATAACCTAGAGAGCTCCATTGCTGCATCAAGCTACATCAAAAATATCTTCCCAGCCATCAGTTTGCACTGCAACGGTAAAAAAAAAAACGAATTAATTTTAGGAAAAGCCATTCATGGAAAGTTGGTGAAAAAAGTAAAAGTTTATGAGATTTAATGTTAAGACCCTTTTCTAAGTATCTGTCATCTTGCCCAAAACAAAGTCAAAGATGATTTGAGTCCATGCTTTAAAGGAAATGCTCAGGCTCAGTTTTCAAAACAGCAACTAACGCAAGCAGACGCCACTCCATGGCATGAAATGCTAACCCATTCCTCAAATTAAAACACTAATCCGTTTCTCAAACAAACAAAAGCCGTACCCTGAATTTGGAAAAAAAGAGAGCTCCACTGCTTCTCTGTTTAAAATGCTGTTGAAAAACAGGGGCAGCTCGTCAGATGATAAGTGAGATCTACCTACTCCTTCACCTCCTTTTGGACGGGGCGTCCCTCAGGAGCTATAACAGTTTGACTTATTCAGGCTGGGGTGAAGAAAGGGGAGACCTCTGACCCGCACGCCCGCTTCAACCTTCAACACGAGCATGGAAGAGGAAAGGACCAACCACGGCGCAAAAGCGGCAACGTTCCATTTCTATCGCCTCTTATTAAGGCAGCTACCAATCACAGACAGCAAGACTGGCTGTGGTACCCTGCTCTACTGAAAAAATAATGTAAGAAAAACACTTGAATCTTAGTATGAAAATGATACATGGTGACCAGTCAGGTCAAAATGGCCTTATAAGACCTCTGGTAATTAAATGTAACAGACACAAATCCAGAGTAAACAGATGGAGGGTGAGCAGAGGCCTCCTGTGACCTTTATTGCATGGAACATTACATTTACAAAAGGGAGAAGCATGATCAATAATAAGCAAGTGCTAATCATGTGTAATAGTTATCCACTCATGACTCCTACATTCCTGATCATGCCCTTGTTGCTTCCTGTCTGATGGGAAACCTCAAGAAGCCCTGTGGGGTCTCGAGGCGTCTCTGCAGGAAATCCAGAAATGGAAATGAAGTTTCAACCAATCCCCACACACAGACATCCATGTCACATCTCCTGTGACCAATGGGATTTAAAGGCCAATGTTAGGATCAAGTGGGTTTTGCGTTTAAATGGCTGAGAAAGGGGTAAATGAGTTCACCGAACAAGAGAAGTTGCATTGCTGTCAGGTCAAACGTAGGGCCAAAAGGGAAATCCCTTGTCTCATATTAACAGAAGGGAGAGACTCAGAGGAATAAAATAAGCCTATTACCTTCTAACCAGTCATGCTTTCAGTGAAGCCGTGTGCATAGACTTTATAATGTTAAAGCATGAAAAGTGATTGTTGCCACATAAAAACAGAGCACCATGCCGGTTTATAAGAGGCACCAAACCTCTTTAACAGGAGCACACCGGGTTAAAATAAGAACCATGTTTCTTCATTCATGCTGCTCTCAGCGATGCAGGATTTAATAGCCAGTGCATCCCTGTGTCTCTCAGTATGGGGTAAGGTTTACAGAACTGGTGTCATCATAATTTCATGAGGACTGTAAAATCAAAGATGTTGTAGCTGTAACATCTGACCCGAGGAAGTAAGCAATCCAAAACAAGTTGAGTGCTGCCTCATAGTTCCAGCCTGAAACAGCCAATCCACAAATTTTGCTTTATTGTGGTCTGGCAAAGGGTTAATAGGTATTTTCATGGGTTAGGGTCATCACCTAGTGGGGGTAGACAAAATGTGGCTCAGTATGTAACCAATCAACAGATGACAAGCACTCTCCTGCACTGAAACATAAACATAAACCTTTTGTCGCCTGGTCGGACCAAGCCAGTGCATGGTATAGTTGCTTTTGCTTTAGGGTATCAAAGTGAAACAAGAGTCTGCAGACATGCTAGTGGCACTTAGTGAAAAGTCAGGGGATTAAGAAAGTTCAAAATTATAACTCATCTTGAGGGGAATATGAATATTTCTACAACATTTCTTAGGAACTTATCCAATAGTTGTTGAGACATTTCACTCAAAACCACAAATGTCAACCTCATGGTGGTACAAGTGGTAAAGCCTGAGGACCACCAAAGTCAGGAGAGTCCAACCTCAGGCAACCATGAATGTTTCTACAACATTTCATGGCAATCCATCCAATAGTTGTTGGGCAGACCAACAGACAGACAGACCATTCCTAGCTCTAAAAACATAGCTGTTATTTTGGAGATATCAAATTACAGTTAAACTATCCATTGCCATCTCACACAGAATAACTTATAGGTCATGCTTTATGTCCATGTTGTCTTGATTTCTTCTTTTCACTAACAACAACACAGCCTTGATGTTGTTACCATCATCTTAACCATTGCTGGTACTTCACTGATTGGTCCAGCTTTGAGCTGCTGGGCTCAATCAATTCTCAGTGGATTGTTTTTTGGACTTCTGAACTTGGTTAAACATTTCCTTACACTTTTAATAGCCTTTGACTTGAGATCTCCATGCTCAGCAACATACGAGTGCCAGAATATGTTCCTCAGTATGTCAGGGCTAGGGTTTAAGACCATATTTACACTTTGAATTGCTGTAAAAGTTACAAAATTTCTCAGCATGTGAGGCTTTGATTCCAGTTAGCTTACCGCCATCTTTGGAGCAGAGGTTGAGCAGGTTGTGGACGGTATCCATCATCTCCTGCTGCTGTCTCTGCAGTGCTGTGCTGTTTCCTGTGGCCCGGCTCAGCTGGGCTTCTAGCTCTCCGATAACACTGCTCTGCCTCCCCACCAGGACCTGGAGATTGCCCTTCTCCTGCTTCAGTGTCTCTAGCTCTTCACGGTGTCGCATCTCCATTTCTACCATCTTCTGCTCCATGAGGCTAAGGAATAAAATAAAAGGAAGACATGGTTCCCTTTACTTGAAAACTATTTTCCAGAGAGTGATGTGGTAATACAAATACAAGAAGTGTGCATAAGATAGAAATACAAATAATAATGTCTGTAAGTTTGGTTGCTGTGCGTTTCCCACACAACATAAACATATGATTCATGATGCACTTTGCAGACTCATCTGAGGTAAATGAATAAGCCATGTCAGTATGGTAGAACTACCACTGTACAATCTAATGCCTAAAAGATGATATAAGCTGACATCAAATTCATTAACTGATCATATGTTTCCCTATATTATGGAGTTGGTAAAGGAAAAAGTACAGATGACACGTACAAGATGGAATAATGTCATGATTGCTGTAGCTTAGGGAAATTGTCCTCAGAAATCAATCTCCATAAGCCTCAAAGTCAGAATCACCAGAGACTACGCTTTCAAATAGTGTCCTTTTTTCCAAATTGATTGCATGGAGTCTCTATGGATACTGCAATGAGAGATGTGGACCAAACCCTTTTAAACACTACATCATCTAAGACAATCCCACAGCACCAATCACTGTAAAGAACAAGATTTGGAGACATGAAATCCAAAAGCCATATTTTAATTGCCCGATTTTGAAACAAATGCAGTGTTGAAAGCATTTACAGAATATCACAGAAAATACGACCTTCCTATTATGCTGTTGTATATACAACTAGATATTGTTTTGGAAAAAGGACAAACTATGTGGTAGTCAACGAGAGCTTGTAAAATGCTTTTGATTTGTTTATGCAATCCTGCAGAGAAAAGCAGCATAGACTGGCTTTTTGTTTGTCCATGTTTCTCTCTTTTCTTCAGTATGGATAGTATCTGGTGTGTGTGGTTTTGTTTGCTTCAAGTATTGTCTGTTTACCTGTTCTTTTCATGCAGCTTGCTGATCTCATTGGTCTGGACCATTAAGTCTTTCTCCAACTTGTTAGTGGAAAGTGAATTTTCTAGCAGCTGGATCTCAAGCCTGGATGTCTGATTCAGAACCTGCCATGATTAGAATAACAGACACACAATACAAAAATAATAAAGATGATATTATGCCTGTATACTATGCATGTATACCTTCTTTGATCATGTTAATTAAAATAATAAAAATTAAATGAAAATTCACTGAAAATAGAACATTTATTTAAACAGGCTGTGTTATGTAACATTATTCCAGCATGTATATTATGAAAAAACTGTAAATATAATGAAAAGAGGAATAAAACATGTTTAACCGAATGTTACACCAAATATACAGCTTAATAATTGACATTAGCTTTATCGCGGTCTTAACTATTTGCTAATCACATTCTTCTAAATCACGATTCATTTGGAAAGGATCAGGGCCACTGTATACATACTATGTTAGCTAATTCTGTATAATGCACATGTGCACCAAATCCTGAAGAGAAACAAAAACACAGAGAAGGCTTTCTAGACACTGGAGTTAAAAACACACTGCACATTCAAGGCACATTTAAGGCACATAAAACCATCAATTTTGTCTTAATTTCCTCAAGTGTTCACCCAACACATGGTAATACTTAGTATATCTTTTTTTCTCCTTTGCAAACAGTTATCTTATTAGTGCTTTAGCAACAATGACCCGCCGCTAACTTAACAACTTTCCATTGCCTCCTCAAACAGCTCCATATAAACACTAAGAGGAACCTGAGCCAAATATGTCAAAGTATGGATAGGCATTTATATAGCATCAGTATTGTCTTTGGCCAGTGCTCTGTAACCTTTTTGGGGCAGTTGAACATGGAATAGTTGAGTTAATGGAGCATAAGGTGGATCCTCTCACTATTAGAGTGTGTGTGCAATAAAAAGACTTTATGAGAAAATGGAATGGGAGACATCTACAATGTTTGAGAGCATTAGCTAAGCGGGTTTTTCGAGGCATTACCTGTGTCTCAACGTCAGTTAGCTTGCGCGTCTGTTCAGCCGTCTGAGAAAGAAGGTTGGTGCCCATTTCCAACATGGCTGCTGTGTGGTTGTGGACGGCGTTCTGCTGCAGTTGAGCCATCTCTGTCTTCATGCTCTCTTTGATGTAGTTCTCAATCTGCAAGAAAAAAGAAAAAGGTTGCAAAAATAGGACTAGAGATTACAGACATACAGAAGACAGCACATGTTTTACAGAATATTTGCAGGCTGTCTATTAATATATAAATGTAGAAAGAATTTTGCAAATACAGAATTTCGGATCCACTGAAACACAATTTCTCAATTTGCCTTTAGATTAATGTCCAGAATAAAGACATTGTAACTCAGCTGCCACATTAAAATCTGATGCACAGAAGTCACACTGGCCTAGGACATCTGGCAAAATATTAAACAGATTTCCAACTCCTTGCCTGTGATCACAGTACAGTGGTTAAATATATGTTTTACAACTGACATCAGGCAGCTTTCAACTCTAAGAAATATTTGAGCTGGGTACACTGATGTAATATCATCCTGGAAGCATTGTTTTTGTTTCCACTTGTTCTACTCTCTATCTCTATCTCTAAGATATTCACATTCACAGGATGCCATATGATGTACCTTGATCAAGATACAATCAACATCAACATTCCTTTGGTCGCATACTAAAAAGATTATGTACATCTGAAGTTATGCAACATATTTCTTCCTTCATTTGAGTGGCACTCATGTGAAAAATCGGTTTAGTCTATATGTACAGTCAGATGTAGATGGTTAGCCTGTGATGGAAGAGGCAGAGATGAAAAGATATTCACTAAAGCTTGTCTAGAAAGGACTCTTTCATGCTTATCTCCTAATGCAAACAAATACAAGATGGAGGATAGTGTTGGATATTATTCTTCATATAGATTAACTATAAGGACCATCTGCGAAATGTGCTTGGATGCCTTACTTTATTTTCCTTCTGATGAATTGTTTCACTAGAAGAGTGTTTTGTTTTGTTTTTCTGAGGCTCAGGTAGGTAGTTAGTCCTGAGGTCCGGTGATTTACCCCCACTGACAGTCTAGTCCAGTGATTCCCGACCTTTTTTGTACTGAGATATCCCCACAGCCCTGTCAGATGAACTCACACACCCCTTCATTGATTCCCAATGGATGTTCCAAATGTATAACACTATATAAAAGTGTATCTAGTATATTTTTTTTTTTCATACATTTGAACAGTCAACATGAAAGGTGATTTGGTCAGCATTTGTACTACTGCTCGCCTACTAGGCTACTGCTACTTAGTGAAGCTAAATGTTTCAACCATTGATTCATTAACATTACTTTTAGCTAATCATTTGAACTTAGTTATTACTTTTGGCTACCTGTTTAAACTTCTGTGCTCGCTTGCTAACTAGTTTTCACACACTTTTTTTATAAGTGCAGCATGTAGTGGTAAGACTGACTAGTATTCTTTTAATCAAATCATAATTTCTATATTTTTTCAGATTAGTTGAGTTACTCTACAATCTTTCCATGTACCCCTTGGCACCCCTCGTTGGGAAACACAACCTCAAAGGGACCTGTATGTATTCCTATGAAAGCAAACTCACAAACAAACAAACAAATAAATAAATATCAGACAAACAAATAGACAAATACTTCCCACTAGCTGGCCTTTTATGCTTGCCATGGATTCAAGTGAATATACTCAAGTCAGTTAAAGCTCCAGTTGTTCAGGGCTTCCCATTATGGCCCAATCTTGACAACTGTATGTTGAGAGTGCCTCCAATTTACTTTTGATCTAATGGTTAGATCAGTGAATTAATAAATTGACAAGGTTGACTGTGTATAGTTCAAAGTGTATGTATTGGTTGTGGACCGTGTTTTCGAACACAAAGTTTCTAAAACTAACAGAACACTTGATATATCAGCATCTGCTGGCGCAATAAAATCTTAATTTTTATACTATACATATTTCTAGTAAAACATTCACTTGCAGAAAAAGAACAGCCATTTTCCTGCTTTTATAAAGAATAGATGGATTGCAACAATTCAATTGATCCCAGGTTGACAGATAACGAAACAGTCAGAAGAGAGATGGATCTATTTGCTCTTCTAAAGAAACAGCTAGCTCTCAGTCATTTGAATAGGTCTGCCAAGTCAAATTAGCTTTTCAATGTAATGTCCTGCAACGATATTATATATCGGCCAAATTTCAGGCATGATAACTCTTCCCCTAACTGTGAACTACACAAGGCTGATATAAGTGTCACTTTCCACATAACCTCCAATAGTCTGGCCTGAGGAATTGAAAGAAAACAGTGAGTCTGGAATCCACAAATCTCAAGTAATGATGGATTACTTTGCCTGATAATGAACTAGAGAATATGGCTTTGGAAATGTTTTTTCTAATCCATCTAGAAATGTAAAATATCTGAACTGTGTAGATGGTGTAGGTTGTTTATACGTCCTTTTAGGCCAAGGTTCAAAACTTCAATTTAAACCTCACTGCTTTGTACATCTTACAACAGCATCTTTGCACTTATGTTTACTGTGCACGTCACCTTGAGAGAAAAGGTAAGAGACATATAGCTGACGGAAACTTAAGCGCCACGATCACTTTGTGGCCTAGGGAATGTGTCTGACTTATGGCTGGGATCTGGTGGGGGTCATAAATGGAAAGTACCAAAGAGAAATAAGATTACGCAAACACGCCCAATCATCTAAAATCACCACTCAGGAAACCGTAAAATGGCTCTATGTGGGTGTTGGGTTATTTAGATGGTTTCTAACCTTGGCTCCAGTTAAATGCTGTGCTTTTCCAGTCAGTGAATAGCAATAGTAACAATTGTCAGGAATGAAAGCAAATAGGCTTTTTTGTTGTCAGAACTAAAATATAAATTTGGGTCCGTTGGGAATGGTGTTGGAATGGTTAAATAAATATGAGTGCATAATGAGAATGCAATGGTTGTGGTGCTTTTTTAAGACACAGGACTCTTATGCCAATTACTGATTTTCTCCAGAATCTATTTTAATTAAACAATGTTTCATTGGTGTTAAACTGGAACCAATTCATGTCTGTCTATGCATTTTCATTAAGAGAGAGCCAAAAAGCCAAATGAGATGACAAAACCAACTGGTAATTTTGTCAGTTACCCAAGAATCTCACAAATGGGAATGTGACGAGAAACAGGTTTCAGACCAGTAAACATGGTTTACGGTTTGGTAAGCCTCTAGGTGGAGCCCACAAACTCAGGGTTAAACTAAAAAAATGGGGGTCACCCTGAACCGTACAGTCAGGTGTAACAAAACTAAGTGGAATATCCTCCGCAAGATTCAAACAATGAAGTAAACTCAAGCTTTCAGATATAAAGGGGTCACATTTTTTTTTGCATCTTTAAAGATTAAGTAACTTCTGCTACAAATCAGCCAGTGATATGATATGATGCTCAAAACTGTAATGTAACAGCACCACAAGTGAAGAAGAGTCATAAAGTTATGCAACAATATTTGCCTTAAGTTTTCCAAAATTAGCCGCCATAAGCTACTGGTCAAATCAGACCAAATAAGGTAGTTGCTGCAAACCCCCTGTGTATTAAAAGGAGGAATGGCTTGTTGTATTGCTTATCAATTCAAATTTTCATTTGTAAAAAGATTTTGTTCTTCAAAAGTCTGACTTTGAAATGTAAAGTTAAAAACTAAATACTTTTGTAAATTCCCCTCTGTGTACGTACATTTCACACTTTGAAAATCGAAGGATATTAAAATAAACTCTACTTTCACCACATAAAAAAATCTATTATAAATTTATAGGGGACATTCCTGAAGGCCCAATAATACCAGGCTGTGCTTTTAGAAACAACTAAATCTAGCCTCTGGTTTCACAAAATCACTGTTTGCTGAGTGAGAGTCACAAGATCACAAGTTTATGTTTCCCTAAGTGCTACTTTACACCGAGGCATAGAGGTTTTAAGTTGGTGTGTTTGGCTCAATCTGGCTTCATGTGAACTGCCTGTAACTTTACTAATGATGCTGCCCGACATCAAAACGACAGAGATCCATTGGTAACTTAACTGCACCCTCCCAATGCAGTGTACTGCATGTACGTACTGGTCCGTTAAACTTTTATGAGTTACAATCGAATGCAATCACTGAGCAAGGTGCTTTGGGCCGTCTGGACCATAAATGACAGGCTGTACAACATAAAGCATGTAGCAGACTGTTCATCATACAGAGGGACGTGTTCACAGGCAAAAAGGCACAAAATCCATCGTCTGAGATCCCCACCATACATATATATTCTGTACATTGTCATGGTGCAGCTGCTAACTTCCCATTGCTTGAGAGCCAAGAACAGGATAATCCCTCAAAATGATACTCCCTGCTATCACTGTTACAGATTACTGCAAATGTTTACCACTTTACTGACATTTAGTCATTCTAAAAGGGGGTCTTGATCTTTTTCTAAACAGCAGCAGGGGGTGGTGCTGAGAGACACTGTGAGAGTTAGAAATCAGTGAGTCTGGACTGTATAAAACACTTACTACTAGAGCTCTGTCACATCTCTGCTTATCTACTGGCTGTCTGGCTTCTGGGATGCATCCCTTACGCTCAGACCTGGATTCATTTCAGACCACTTTAATGGAGTAGAGCGTAGGTGGCTGTTACTCACAGTCCCCCATCCCCCAAAATCAGCACCGCCTGGTGTGTAACGTCCAACTTGGAACGTACACCAGCGGAACACAATCACGGCTTCTTATCGCCAACAGACAATGAAGGGTAAATTTGACACCCCTCTTTGAAACCTGGGTCTATAATTCACTCTGGTAGGGCTTTAGGAGGTGTTATCCTGACTCACTGCCCTGTCTCTCTTCAGTATTTTATAATATAGATATGGACAACCTCTGTACTTATTTTTGAAAGCTGTCTTACTTAGTCACTGGCCTGTTTGTTTTTAAATCCACCTTGAAGCCGTTTTAAAACTCTCTGTCTTAAACTCTGTCAAGATTAGGTGAGTAACAACTCAGGCTGAACTCACAGTTGGCCTCTGTGACCTTTGCCCCCATGCCAACATCCAGGCCTTTACTCAATTGCTGCCACATTTCTTTTTTGTCTCATAGAATGTCAATAGAAAGGGAGAGTGGCAGACAGACTTAACTCTGAAATGGGTGTTTGAACCATTCGCATAACAAATCCCCCAAAAAACAATGTTCTAATCATAGATTGGCTATCGTTACTCCAGGCCTGACATACTGAGAAACAGATTTCTGAACATAATGAAGCGGTGTGCATGGTTCAGCCTTTCCAAAACCAGTATTCAAGAGTGCATTTATCTAGTCTTTTAGCACAACATCATGAATGTTGCCATCAAGAGCGTTCAAGTACATTTAAGGCCTAGATTCTTGTCAGCTGTGAAACAGTAAAAAATCAGTGGCCCTCATTTATCAGCCTAACGTAGAAACGCAGCGCAAATATGAGCGCAGAAATCCTCTTACGACAGGCTTCACGTGGGATTCACGAAACGTTCGTATCACACCAATCAGAGCCTACATGTACAGTAGGGTTCAGTAGGTGTACCTATATTTAAATAAAAACACGGTAGCGGAGTTTATGCAGTGTTTTTTTATTTCACTTGCTTTACAGTGATGAGGGAGAGCTCGTGTGTGTCCCCCCCCGTGCTGGACCACCACACCAACCCTGTCTCCTGACAGCAGAGGGGTTGGAAAAACAAGCCAAAAAATGTTGGTCACTTGTGGCCATTAACAACACTTTAAAAGACAAACAAAAACCTGAAAATAATAATAAAATAATGAATGAATAAAAATGCTGTGCATCGTCATGTTTCCTGTATTATACATCATTGCCAAACATAACACTACACCTTTTGAAAGCTAGGACTAATATCCTGTCTCCTTCGTATATCCCCAATTGGGGCTGTGCTGCATCGGGTCAGCTGGCTCCGTCACTACATTTATGGCACCCTGTTTTCCTGCGCGATGTTGTGCAGAACCCCACAGGCTAAAACAATGTTGCAGACAGTAGGGTCCAGCTTAATAGCTTAATAAGTGAGGTAGCTACAGCTGTTAAACATCTGCCAATGTCCATTTTCTTTAAATTTGGCAAAAGCATAGGTAGCGAGAAATGAAAAGACAGCTTTTGTCTGCCTCTGTCTCAAATCATGACCCATTGTTTAAAAATTATAAAAGAATTTGAAAGATAAATCTGCCATTGTCATCATTGTAGACTTCATACGTGCAGTGCAAGAGTGGAAAGCAGACAGGCCTAGTAACAGTAAGTATGGGACGTGTAGCTTAGCGAATGGTCAAATATCATCATATTGTACAGAGTAGAAACAGGGGTCTGTTGTGAGGTGGGTGGTCCAGCCCGCTTCATCTCAGGTTCTCTGTCCGAATACTGCTGACCAGGGCTTCCCTCGGCCAGATAGACTGACTACCATCTGAAAAACAACCCTGCTACTGCCAGCACCCGCCACTCTCTTTTATCCTCTCCTTTTAAATCTTTCTTTCTTCCCCTTTGTCTTTCTGTCAAGATTCTATTTTGTTAATGTCCTTTACGTTTTCGGTTGTGCATTTCCAAGGACATAATGAGCCTTGTGTCCACAAACTGAAAACAAAACAACCGTTTCTCTGTATAAATTACTGGATAAATCACTGTGCTTACTGGGAGGTGCCCAAGATCAATTGGCCGGTTCAAAGGCACAGCATTTCAAAGGTTTTCTGTCACAATGGTTTGTTAACAGGGCACACAATGAAAGAAAGTGAGAATATTCAGCCAATGTTTCTGTGGAAAAACACATCACAACTTCTAACCCATTTAAGGCCAAATTGATTTTCCATATTCAGTTTGTTAAATGTGTGTGACCAGCATGGCTGTTTAAAATC
This sequence comes from Percina caprodes, assembly GCA_013375575.1. Classification (NCBI taxonomy): domain Eukaryota; kingdom Metazoa; phylum Chordata; class Actinopteri; order Perciformes; family Percidae; genus Percina; species Percina caprodes. The sequence continues at coordinate 2,079,317 of JABXJD010000038.1, read as the reverse complement.
ATTATTCAGTGTTAAGAGTTTAAATAAACCACAAATTATATATATAAAAAAAAAAAAAAAAAAAGAGTGGAAAATGTGATGTTAAATTTTGATGTGTTGAATTTTTCAAATGATTAATGAGCTTCGTAAACGGCCAATTTACTTCAAGCTACAACAATAGAAAACCACAATAAAATAACAAAGCATGATTTCAAGGAAGTCTGGGTAAAATATGAATAATGTAGTGCAAAATCATGATTTCAAAATATACATTGGCAGTAATGTGGCTCAAATAGCAATTTCAGTGTTTATTAAGATGAGGTCAAATATTCAAAAATATAAAAGCTGTGACAAATTAAAAGAGACTGGATGTACTGTTTCTGGTTTTAGTTTCCTTTCCTTTACTAATGACATTTCAAAATCTTAATATGGCAAATTTAATTATTATTTAATTAATTAATTTAAATTATTATCAATATTTTCCGCTTAGCTTTCTTCTATATGAAGACTAACATAACATCACTAGCAGAAATTACACTACATGAATGTAGCTTCTAGCTGAAGAGGTCTTTTTAAATGAAGGACTCTGACAGTGTTATGTCTACGAGACAAACCTTCTCTTAGCATCAAATAAGAGACGGACAACATGTTTTGCTTGAACTTGCGTTCTTTAGCACTCTGGAGCGGGTGTGAGCACATCCAACAGAAATGTTTGCTTTTCAGTTATTGACATTGATACCATAGTGTGGACACTTGCTTGTTTTTACGATCAAAATTCATTCCGGAAATGAGTTTCCAGAGTTGGTCCAGACAGGGATAAGCTATCTTCTGACCAGATTCCAGTAGCAACACCTATAACTCAAGTCACTGGTCGGAGGTTTCTTTGAAATCTCTATAGACAAATGCATTCAAAAGCATTGAAATATATTGTACAGGATTTGAGCCAATCATTCTGACAATAACTCTTGTAAAGCCAACATTCCTGCACCCAATTTTCCCTAATAAAACCATGGGCAGAATTTGTTAGCAAGCTTCTAATTTTTTCATATTTTTGAGTTTGCCAAACTACAAAATTGAACAATGTAAACTCTGCCAAAGATTTCTCTAAAGTTTAAAGGTCCTTGAGCAAAATTGGAGTGTGCTGGAGCGGGAGATAAGGCAACGCTCCTACATTTTAGAATTCCGCTCTGCGTTCCAACCAAAACCCTCACGCTCGTAGCTCCGCTCACATGTTATAGTTACATCCCATGTGCCTTCTTTGATGGCTCCTGGGTCCTCGATCCTTGGCTGAACAGGGAAGTGGTTCCGTCCCTCATCCACGTAAATTACTTAAGGGTCCATTTGACCCCCTTCTCAAACACTGTACTAGTTTGACTCAGACTTTAAGCAGATGCAACAATAACAACATCTTGTGGTTTCTTTCCATGTTAAATAAAAATAAATACAGCACAGTACAACTTAAGCATGAATGTATATTTTCACAAATTCTTCAGCTACAATTGTGCTCTCTGATGTCAAAATGGGCACAAAAATTAATCCAATTAATTATGCGTATCTGGCCGTATGGGAGAGGAAGTACTTGCATTCACTCAAGACATGGGAATGCGTAACGAAACCCAAACAACCAAACAAAGTTGGACCTGCTCATTCACCCTGAGGTCTTAAACAGCGAGTACCAGGAGAGGGGCAGTCTAATGTGACGCAAGTTGTCCAACATGGGAATCTTTCCTCAGGGACACATCTGGGCAGCAATGCCCCAGATGATGGCTTTTTTGTGCCAATGCTACAGGCCATGTCAGTCTGTCCCTTTTACTAAAGCACACAGGGATACCACAAACCCACCATCCCACGGAGAAAGCAATTACATCCAAATATTTGATATAGCATTCCAGTGTACCCTCAAAACATCACAGCAGGGGATTCCTCTGCCAAAAAGATTTAGAAGTAGATGCAAAAGGACATGTTTTGTTTTAAGCTCGGCCATGACAGAAACATTAATGCTGTATGTTAAACCTCCTAGACAGGCAAAACTTCAGGGAAAAAATGGTTCCAATGTTCCAGTTTCTGTGCCAGCACCACTATCTATCAAGCTGGGTGTCTCTTCTAATCAAAAATGAATGGGCGTTTAATGACAAGGGCTGTTTCCCTTAACGTCACTTTCATGTTTATCTTTCATGCTAACATCCCATTAAGCGAGTACTTCAGAGTTTATAAACCATCGCTGCAGTCGTCCAGGGTTACAATCACCACAGTGAATGCCAACCACAGCCTTACAGCTTTTCTCACTCTCTTTCTGCCCATGTTTTGCCCTCCCCCTTCTTTCTTACGACCTCTGCTTTGCATTGCTTCTATCACCAAAGAAAGACGGATTGACGCTATCGCATCGGGCCCAGATTATGTTACTCACTACGAGTCATTTTCCACTCTCCCACTGTTACTTTTGCTAGGGGCTAACACAGACAAGGCTATATATCATTGGTGGCTACATGAGGCACTTCTGAGTACAGATGGTGGAACATTAAGGCAGCATGGAGTATGTATGCATGTGGGACTAAATTTCCCCTAAGTGATGGTGAAGCGACACTGAATCTAAACAAAAGAGATGAGCAGGAAGACGAGGTGCGTTGGTCCAAATAACATCTCCAGATGGAGCTGCTTCAATCTGACCTGTGGTTTACCACTGCTGTCGGAGAGGGAAATAGATGCTGCTGTTGATGATAAAGTGTAGCTCACAGTCACTATTGTATCACTGCCATGCTGCAACATTAGAAACATTTGCTGCTGCCTGACCTTCAGCTGATGGATGAATGTGCATGTTTGTCTCTTTATTGTGTGTTGCTCGCTGTGATACAGCTCTTTCTAGAAAAGCCGCAAAATAAACATATTTGTGAGTCATGCATCTGAGTTAGTTGAAACAAGCATGGCAATTTGACTGCAATTTGTCAGACATGCTGTGAATCATCCAAAAAATGAATATTTCTGTTGGGAGAGCTAAATAAGGCAAAATGAAATATTAGGAGGATTTAGAAAAGGACACATAGTGCATGTGTGTATTAAAGTCAAACGCAGAGAATGATGAAAGCCAAGTTTAACTAAACTAGGATCATTATGTTCAGACAACAAAGCAAAACATCCTAGCACATCACACAGGAATTTCTACAGACCCCGAAGTACAATTATGAACAAAGCCATACCTCCGCCAAACACAAACAGCATTACAGTCTCATCCTGTAGTCCCATGTTCCTTTGGGGTGTAGAATATGGTGGAACTACCGATAGAATAATGACATTGTCTTTACTTTTCCAATCTCACCTCAAGGTCACTTTAGTGGAATTTTTTGTTTTCTATCAGTTTGCCCAGTTGTCATGGAATTATAAATGTTTAGATTTTCTTTTCCTTTTTGCAATTTCAGGACTTCAGGAAGTTGGTTTAAACGTTCCAGGTTCTAAATGGACCTTGGGATTAATTTTGTTTTTGTGAACAGGTCAAGAATAAACTTTAAAAACTGAACTTTTAAGCCAACAAGAATGAGGAGGCTTCCATGACAAACTACATCTGCTGGTCATGAGCATAAGACATGATAAGCTCCAGAACAGCCATTAAGTGGACCTTTAGGTGAAATTGTCAACTATTCAACAGTTCTTCATATTCAAAAGGATCTTGGCTGTATACTATTATGCATAAGTGAAATTTCTTTATTCAAGCACAAATGTTTCGATACACTTGCTGTAAAATGAGGACATACATTTTTGACATAGTTCAGAAAGGCTTTTCTGGTTTGACATATGTCTTGTGCTATTCTAAACATAATGAATCAATAACATGTATACATCTACATTCATAAGAGAAGTGCTGTTTGACAGTTACTGAGAAAATGTGACAGCCTCTTTTCTATCAGAGCTTCACCTTATTGTATGAGTCCAGAGAAGGAAGGTCTCAGTGATCCTTCTAAGGCCATCAGTTAAGCTGAAGGTCATTTCATCCAAACACAGACTTATATGTAAGTCAAACAATGTCATGGACAAACACATGCAGAAATGGACATTAGCGTGACACAGATTTGTCTGTACACACGTGCAGAAATACACAAACACAGGCTTCTGGAGGATTTGCCTTTACATCTTAGAACCATTGCAATCGTCATTTTAAATAAACTTCAAGAACCATTTGTAATTTGGTTGTAAACGCAGACCCAAACAGCACATCCATCTGTTGGATCAATGACATATTTATGAGCGACTTCCTGTTAGGTTACCGTACAGCAGCACATTTTAGGACTACACTGTCGGCTACTGTGATACGCGTGTACTTTGGGGAGAAGATAACTAAAAGAAGACAATACCATTTTTTGTATTGTCACTGTTACAATCAATGGTACTCTAAATGAAGGTTAGATCACAAAACCACCTAATTAAAAAGCCACTTTTTATACCTACAGTACCAACAAAACGATATCAACATATATTGCCATAAAAGCCTCATGTTATCTTATTAAAAAATTATCCCAATCAGTTTCTACTTTATGGGGTACATACCGATTTTAAATTAAAAAAAGATAAAGCTAATACCTTAAGTTTAGGTACCAAAATTAGTATGAGATGTTACGATCCATTCAACTAACAATTCGTGATTTTTAGTTCATAATATGATGTTCCCCTGATTTCTTTTAACAGAATGAAATGACTGAAAAATATTCCTTTATTTATATAAACTGTGCAAAACAGCAGATGTGGCCTTTCATTAAAAGTGCAACTGAAAGTTTTTTTTTTATCTTAAAATAAAAAAAAAAAAAAGATTAAAGAAAGGCTTGTTTATTGCTAAAGCCATATGGTTAAATTTAAATTGTTTATTTAAAATGTCCACCCATCCATCTTCGTCCGCTTATCCGGTATCGGGTCGCGGGGGCAGCAGCTCCAGCAGGGGACCCCAAATTTCCTTTCCCGAGCCATATTAACCAGCTCCGACTGGGGGATCCTGAGGCGTTCCCAGGCCAGGTTGGAGATATAATCTCTCCACCTAGTCCTGGGTCTTCCCCGAGGCCTCCTCCCAGCTGGACGTGCCAGGACGTGGAACACCTCCCTAGGGAGGCGCCCAGGAGGCATCCTTACCAGATGCCCGAACCACCTCAACTGGCTCCTTTCAATGCAAAGGAGCAGTGGCTCTACTCCGAGCTCCTCACGTATGACTGAGCTTCTCACCCTCTCTATAAAGGAGACGCCAGCCACCCTCCAAAGTAAACCCATTTTGGCCACTTGTACCCTTTTTAAAATGTAATAATTTATTACAACTTAATTTGCTGTTAAAACGACAGAAAGAAGAAACACTAGATGGCAGAGGGGTATTTTACAACAAACTGAACGCAACCCAAGCTTAGGAAGCATAAACCAAACAACACTAAGTCCCGTCGCTGAGGTTTATCCGACGGCAGCGGCAGTGTCCATGCACTCAAAGTAAAGCTTCCTCTGTCTTCTGCTGCAGATTTATGTTTGTCTCTGTGTTAGAAACCTCTCCAGTGAAATACAGTCACACTTTACACCGTCAGCATTTTCACGGTGTTTAAGCCAGCTAATGTTACAAGCGGTAGGCTAACCTTACAGTGCCTGCTGTATGTTAACTAGCGTCATGCTCTAGGCTGTTTAAAAATGCTATTCATGCATCGCTTTTTATCTCTACCGGTTGTAATCTTTACATATTTAAATAAATTTTTAACCGATTCATGATGCATTGTTACATCCCTAGTATAAGGCAAGAAAAAGTGTGATTGGTGCATCCAGTCTGCATCTTCATCAAAGCATACAAAACAAATGGTGTGCAGCCAGTGTTTTCTATCGGCTAATCACCTGCTCTGACATCACTGACTGGGGTGTCACCAAAAGTGCAACAAGCCGAAAGGATGAAGGAAAAAAAATGTGGTGAAAGGTCAACAATGTGAATGATTTTATGAGGATGTTTGACCTATTCTGTACTATGTTTTGAGGGTGTTATTTTTGAACAGTGGGGGATACATAACACACTTGACTGTGTCACGTCTGTAGTCTCTATGCCGACTCCAGCCCTGGTACTGAATGTGAGAAGCCTGGCTCGGGGCCCGGACGAGGCAAACACATGTATGGAGTGCCTTTTCAAAACATGTATGCTGATTTGTGGGTGTATGGTGTGTATGTGCGTCTATATCTTTGTATGGGTGAATATGTGCATGTGTGTCTGCGCAGGCTGAATGAGGTGTCACACCAATCGCAGCATTTAAGCAATAAAACGAGAACTAACACACTCAAGTGTCCAAACCACCCACAGAAAACTGAGACGGGGCTATAATCAGACTGCCATTCTGCATAGTTCCAGACTGTCTACTATTACAATATGAGACCCACACATCGTAAGTTAATACATCACACAATATTCACCCATCAACTCTCCTCTCTCACCCACACAAAAGAAGAAAAAAAAATTAAACAAATAAGTGATGTAATTTCTGGATTTGACACGGAGGCTTGAAGAACAAGGGGCTCCTATCCCACACCACAAGAACAAAAATAATGGAGCCAAACATTGGCAAGGGAGTGAAACCGTTTATTTTTCACCCAGTGTTTTGCACTCTGTCCCTATCTCCTTTCACCCTTTGCTTTCCACAATTCAATTCTACAGGCCTTTTTCAGATTCAAGCATCTCTTTCATTCATCATTGCAACACTAAATCCGCAGGGCTAAACTCCAAGAAAAGGTGAAACGGTTTTGTCCTCCGGAACCTCTGGAAGGCTCCCCAGTGTTGACAGACAAAGACATGCACTCAAAAAGCAACATCTGTCGGGGAGAGTCAAAGTGACGCTGTGGGGAGAGAGATGGCCTCAGAGACAGCATGGGGGGGAAGCTTCAGGAATTTTTCTCCCCGCTTTACAGACTTTATAAAATGAACATATAGAGATTCAAGGAGATCAAACAACATGACAACAACAAACTTCTAAATTTCTTCTAAACATTAATCGAGGCCATGTTGCAAGAGTATTAAAACTTCAGATTTTTCATTCTCCTGCTCCTTGCCAGATCCAGCAACACTGGACATGCATGTTTTCTTGCTGTTATCTTTTCCTCGAAGAAAAGCAGCTGTAAAAAACAAAAACAGTGACTGACACATTATTGTCACATTATTAAGTAACCAATGAAAGGAGCTCAATTTCTCAAACTGTTTATTTTTTTATTTTTAATGCCATTTTAGTTCCCCTGACCTATATCAAACCTTGATTTACAGTGCACAAATTAAATGAACCTGAAGGCTGGAGAAAAATAAATAGCAGCAGATACGGGTGAGTAATATTATCATCTGCTCTGTTTATCAAGTCATTTTAAAACAAAAATACAACAAAGATAACAGTCGGCTCTAAGACTGAAATAGGTCCAAACACAGTTTTGATTTGCAGCAGGCTGTGATAACACCACATTACTTTCCTACTGACTGCACACTTAGATTGACTGTAATGTCTATGTTTCGCTCTATCGAAGCTATTACTATCTCATATTTGGCTCATAATCACTCAATCTTAGCAGCGGCAGAGATACAGCCATGAACCTTGTGCTTTTGGCAACTCTTCTGACCATAACTTATACTCTCAGTACTAATGACTTCCACTTGCTTGCCCAAAATAATATTATTTATACTCATTCTTTTGTAAAAAAGCTTTTGCTGTTTCAGCCATTTTATAAAGAAAATAATTAAATGCAACTGTTGAATAAAATATCTAAATATCATTGCAGTAGTTGCATGTAGTTGTAGAAGTTGTAGAAAGTAAGGCCTGTGGCCTACGCCAGTCAAAGCCTACACCCTGCGGAGAAAAACTACAGCTCTATGAAGTTGGAGTTTCTGGGCATGAAGTGGGCCATGACCGAAAAGTTCTAGGAGTATTTGTGGGGCCAAAAAGTTTTGGTCTGGACTGACAATAATCCTTTGAGCCACCTTCACACAGCACAGTTGGGCACTACTGAGCAGCGCTGGGTGGCTGAACTGTCTGCTTTTGACTACAGTGTTCGGTTTCGTCCTGACGACACTAACAAGAACGCAGATGCACTGTCAAGACCACCCATGGTAGCAGCCACTCAAAACATGGACCAAGCCCTGCCTGTGACAACATTACCTGCCACCTTGCAGTCAGCCACCAGAGAGGGTATGCTTCATCATGCTGTGCAGTCTGTTGTAGTCGCTTTGCCTTGTCGCACCCCCTGACCTGCAGGCACTCCAGTAAGCCAATCCAACTATTAGTACCTTCATCCACTTTTGGCAGGAGAAGAGGATGCCGGGCAGAGAAGTCGGGCAGAGAGAGATGAACTGAGTCCACAGGTGCCTGGGCTGATGCGTCAGTGGAGTCGTGTGGTACAAGCAGAGGGCCTCCTGCCCCGCTGGCTGTTCCGCCCCGGTGGAGGGCAAGTGGTTCACCAGTTGCTGTTACCCAAGAGCCTCAAGGAGGAAGTCCTGACGCACCTCCACCAAAACCACAGCCATCAAGGCGTAGAACGGACCACTGAGCTGGAAATAAAGTGGTGGTGTCAAAAGTGTGGGCGGTGCACTATTGTCAAGTCAACGCACCCACAGATCCGGGCACCTAAGGGTCACCTACTCACTGCACAACCAAACTAGATTCTGGCAATTGATTTCACTGACTTGACTGTGCCAAGGATCGGATGGAGGCTGCAGCCAAGCAGAGGAAGGAGAGACATGACCAATTAACACTGAGTGAACCATTGGAGATGGACCAGCAGGTCTACATGCGGGATCATACGACACAGGGTCGGAATAAAATTCAGGAAGTCCTGGGGGTCCACAGTCTTCAAAGTAGTAAGAGTACCTGAACCTGGTGGAGCAGTCTATTCTACAGCACCATTGCATGACCCAAAACACATTAGATAAGTGTACTGAACCATGCTCAAACCAACCTACGTTCCTACACACCCGCAGCTTGGCCCATGGAATCCCCTTCCGGTAAGCGTCGTAGAGAGTGAGGCAGAAGAAGATCGATATGACCACAGAGTAGAGTTACTGCTGGAGACACCTGTACTGAACCAACCTACCATTGCTCAGCCAAGGTCGCACATAACAGCACCAGTAAGTGATCCACAAGTGGAAAGTCCAGTCTCTGGTTTCCCTCCCCCACGGGAGGAGACCTGTAACAGCGGTACTACCACTTCAGAAGAACTACAAGGACCACCACAGGGCGCCACCCTAATTCTCATCGGCTCCCAGAACGCATGCGGGGTGAGGCGAGTGGGGCTACAATCTCTCGGGTACTGGGCTCCAGCTGTAGCATGACTACCGGAATCTTTAGACCATGGGATTAAGGTATTTGTGCATAGTCACAGATTTTCTAAAATAAAACAAAACAAAAAAAGAGGAGGATGAACGTAACCGGTGGGTTAAATACGGTCACATGAGACACACGGAAATAAAGGCTCGGTCGGTAAGCGCTGACTTTTCCTTTCTGCTGCTGTTGCTGCCTGGCGTGCTCGGGTCGGGATGAGCTTTCGGTGTGGTGTGCGGGTTCGCTGGATGGTACAGCCAAGCCAAGTACAGTCATAGCGCTGTGGCTGTTTTGCCTAGTCTAGATTGTTTACTCACTTACTCACGTGTTCCAACTTTTAGTTTACTCGTACTGGAATCTGTTTTAATGATTGTGTTTATTTGTATGGAGGAAAGTTAGCCCTGGGGTTAGGGTTTATTCGTTTTAGCGACTTCTAATCAGGCCAGTGTTTAGAAACAATGGTTGCTTAATTTAGTGGTTGATAGGTGGTGACATATAACTAGCTTATTTCATTAGTATATTGCATGGTTTTAGTGTTTTGATATTTGCATGTGGTGTTTTATTATTATTGTATTTATTGTCTTAATCTTGTTATACAATCCACCTATGAGGACCGTTACAACCATTTTCTGTTTGTTTTCTTTATTGCATTGGTTTTGTTGCCATTGTTTTTTTTATAGTTATGCTATATAATATTGTTTTTTTTGTTTTTCTCACTTCTTTCTTCTCTGCAAGTAAGCGACTCGTTAATTAACATGTTGACGTATTTAGCTTGAAGTCTGATATTTAGCTATGCAGTTGTTGGAGACCAGACCAGAGCTAAAAGAGAATGACTATTGGACTCACATTCAACGAAGACCCAGAAACAAGACTCTAAAGGCTAAAGTAGCCGTTATAAGAGTGGTCAATTTTGTGTTTATAAGGGGTTTTGCTTCCTCAAAGTGGCCTAAAACCAATCAATTAAAAAACGGTCACTTCCATACACGAGTGACACGCTGCAGAGCACTTACATTCATTAAACCTCCGGCAACCAAATGAAGAAAAATTAGCTCCATTACAGGAGTGAATGTACTCGAGGTCACTTGGAAACACAAACCCATCAGAGGAAGCTCACAATTTATTCCATAGATGCATCAGTGGGTGCCAAGCTACAAGGTTTCAAGCAACAATGTTTTCAGAAGGGATATCATAAATCCTGCACACATTTTGCCAAATACATAACCTTATAATTAAAACAAAAATAAATCCCCTATAAAGTGCCCACCAGAGAGCGATTCACTCGGATGAGTGATGGAAAAGGAACCACATGCTTGCATTATAGCGGCAATAACGTAAACTAGACAGATTCAAGACACAGTGAAATTACCGAGAAATGTACTGCTTCATTTATTGAACTTTAAAGAGACATAGGTGTACAATACCTGTCTGTCCAAAATCAAAACCTCCAGTGTGTTTGGGGCCACTGGCTGCATTAAAATATGATTTCTCAAAACAAAGTGGCTTGCCATATTGAGCGTAACAAAACTACTAAATGCCCCTTTTCCTGAAAATCAGGAACATTAACAATGTTGGGCTCCGTTTTCACATCCATGTTGAAATAGAGGCCATAATGTTTTTCACTATTCCCATGACATGCTAAGCACAGAGCTGTTTCCTTTTCGCATTCAGTCATAGTGAAAGTGCGGCCGAGACAACTTTTCTGAAAGCTGTTATTGGAGAGTGTCCTTCAGCAATTTCCATGGTTTCCTTTTTACAAGTTTTTGGGGTGAGGAATGAAGAGCTTTTTATTCCTCTGAGCATTTCCTAGCCTTTCTGCATCATCCGATTGTTGGTTTTGGCCCACATTATCAGTGAAAATAAACTCTCATAGAGGCAGTCACCCCTAAAATAGATAGCTTTTCCTTGGATCCCCAGGCATGCTGTGTGGCCTTCTAATAGTACTAAGTAGAGAAACATATTCACCCTGTCTCGTATGAACTCCCAGTATGGAAGGGAAACAAGCTGCTGCCCACATATCGGTATATCCTTTTAAACCACTGTTTATGCAACACATTCATGCTCGTCGAGAGGCCGAATGATGGGAATTTCACAGGGATAAGACACCACCAACAGTCGTCTCCCCCCGTTCTACATCTTAGTTTGGCACAGGCTGTCCTTCTCAAGAAACATTGCTTTCAACCACTTTCTACTGTCTCCACCAGGAGGGAAATGAGAAGATCTATTACTTTCACTCCCAAGAACAAAAACTAAATTTGGCTTGCTGAACTTCTATTTATGCCAAAATTTCATCGTCCTTGAAATGTTAGAGAAGTAGAAAGGATATTCTCAGACTGTGCTGTGAGATGCATGCTTCATCGTTTTGAACAATGCAACCTTTTTTTTTATCTTAAATAACCCGTCCATTCTCATGTTCCCAACAAGAAATAATGGTTTGACTGGTTTGACTGATCCTCTGCCCTTCAGCTCAGCAGAAGCCCAACAGCTAGCTAACAGGCACTAAAAACAATGCCATATTACACCAATCTGTTCATCCGGTCACTTGCTACACGTGAGTCGAGCTTTGATTCAAAACGCAATACCAACATTTTTGGTACACTTCTAAAGCGGTCAAGTACCGAGAGCTGGTATTGAATTCCTAATTGCCCAGCTTTGTACTAATTTCTTATTTAGGGAAAGCTCCAGTAGCTCACTGTGTTCAGAAAACATTGTAATATTTGTTTGGCTTTTTGTTTTCCTTTTTTTAAAAAAAAAAAAAGGGTTTTGTAGAAAACATTTACTTTCCTTGAAGTAAGGTTCTGAAAAAGGCATTGCCATGGAAACTGGTATCAACCAAAACTCAGGTATGGAATCAATACTAGTACTAGAACAATAACCAGCCCTACATGTTGCAGAATCCATTTGAAGATTCAATGGAATAGTTCAACACTTTGGGAATCATGCTTATATGTTGTTTTGAGAGCTAAATAATAATAATTTATTAATAACAATAATTTATACTTTGTTGATCCCCAGTGGGGAATTTACAATTTACACTGTTTGTTAGTAATCACTACACACAGGCCTAAAATACACACACATGCTCAGGACCTATATATGCACAAATGGTGAGATGTCAAGAGTGAGTGGGCTGCCAGCTGGACCAACGCCCTGAGCGGTTGGGGGTACCGCTGAGCGGTTGTGGGTACAGTGCCCAAGAGGTGAAATGGCATCTCTCCAGCTACCAATCCACACTCCGTACTTTTGATCCGCACGGGGACTTGAACCGACGAACCTCCAGTTCCCCAACCCAAGTCCCTACGGACTGAGCTACTGCCACCCCAACAGCTAGTAAAATTGACATCACTCTCAGATATCAGAGTGGTATCGATCTTCTCAGTAAACTCTTGACAGGAAAGTGAATAAGCGTATTTCCCTAAATGTCAAACTTTTCTAAAGCACATTTGAATCAGGGCCTGGGCTACATCTGCAACTTTGTTGCTCTTTCAGTGCTACTGCTATGGCGCATACACACTGAACGCGTTTCACACAAATTCGGCGGCGCAATTACATACAAAGTCAATGCAAAGATGCAAATAGACGCGACTTCCCAGCACGAATGACATGGCGCAAATGAGATGAGGACGCAAACTTTGCATTATTGGCGCTGCATTGCAAATTTGTGTGAGTTAAAATAGTTTAACTTGACTGAGAAATTTGTGGAACACTGTGTCGTGAAAGCTAATCCGTGCTTAGGATATTACCATAGACAGTTAAAGAAACAGATCCCGTTGTTCTGGACGGAGACCAGTGAAGGATATTAGAAGCACTTTTCCAGTGATGACTGAGCGTTACTGCACAACTGAGCTTGATGACGTAGATGTGACGTGAGCAATGTGTCTGTAAGTTGTAAGTCTTCTGGTAGCTGTGTGAAGAGAAATCTCAATCATTCCCAATCTTGCAGAAACGGAGAGCGTAGGTATATGTTAGGAGATAACATAGGCACGGGCTAATTATTGCTAACTAAAATGCTAGTTAACATTAGTAATTAAACCTAAACAGCTAACGTAAGTCCAAACTGTCTGCGAGCTTACCCTGTGCTATATGGTGATTCCTCCACTGTGCGAAGTTGCGTGGTTATGACACATTCGTTAGCCTATTTTTACAACAACGTCCGCTACGGAGACATAATGTGAGCTACAAGGTAATGGAGCCTTTTTATTTATTGTTGTGTTTCTTTAGAAATAAACAACGGACAAACAGAGTCTTTAAACACTTCAGATGTAAAGTTATTCGCTGTCAAAGTGGCGGCAAAATGAATGGCAGTCAATGGAATGCTAACGGCGGGTGATGGCTTCGTAGCATTAAAATGGCGCCATAGGAGCTACGCTTAAAGAGGAGAGGCTTACCCCCTTGCACATTCCTGTAGCTGTCTGTGGGCACTCAGAGCACTATGGTACCTCATTATTTGGACAAAGACTGGATGACAAAAGAGCCTTCTTTGGGAAATGTAAGCAGGAAAGTTGGACTACCTGGTAAATTCTGAAATGATATGTCCAGTTGTGTTTATGGAGCAGCTCCAATGTTAGCACAGGCCTAAACGATCCCAACTCCATCCAGATAACAAGTATTTTAAAAGTTGTTTGCTTCTTGTCTTGCGGACAGACCAGATAAAGAATGAATTCAGACTTTTTACAAACAGGAATCATGATTCAAACTTGTACTTCAAGTAGCGCTGGAAGTAGCAGACATCAGTAAACATTAAAATGCTTTTTCTCTCCGTCAGATGATAGTTAATCCAGACATGACGTTGTTTGATTTTCAGACGTAGCTGGGACTTCCACACCAGGTACAAAGCAGCAATAGTGGTTATTTTGGCCATAGGGATGTTGAAGGAAAAAAACGCTGTTGGTGCCTACAGCTCTACACCGGTGGGTACATGAGCAGTGTGATTAACGCGATTAAATAAAAATTATCAAATATGAACCCCGCAATCAAACGCGAATGGTGCAACACAAATATTTTAGCTAGCCTTGGTGTGCACACGCCATTAGAGTTGTAATGCAGCCAGTCTTTGGTCAACGAAGTTCTTACACAGTACAATATAAGACCACCATTTTAGAATGATTTCTCAGACGATTGACTTTCTCTGGGACGGCACAAAATTGCACAGTGATAATTATTTTATTTTTTTTGTATGTGTACAGTAGCTTGTTTCCTGCTGCAGCTCAGATCCAAGCTTGTCCAAGTCTAGTCGTCCTGCAGGCAGGCCAGGGAAATAATTCTTGGACAAACACTAGCCACCTTTGACTGATCAGGAATGTTATCAGGGTCCATATACTCTAACCTGGGTTGAGAAAGAAAAGATCTCAGTCTTAAAATGCTTCCCCAACAGCTGTTTGCTACATCACTCTCTCTGTCTACCCCCCACACTGGACTGAGCACCCAGACACAGGAGCTATCTGGAACAGTCTCCTCTGTCCATCTCTTTCATCAAGGCTGGCTGGAGCCACATCAGGGCAAGCTTTCTGTTAGACAAGCAGTAAAAACGCTGGAGTGATTAAGATAGATAGACTGGCCAGGACACTTAATCTTCAGTCCAATGAAAAATGTTAACTGCATCCCGATGTTCCCCACATTTAGTGCAATTAAGCTGAATTACCACTGTGTTTAAGTGTCCCCTCTGAAATGTCTGCGCCAATTCTTTTCTTCTGCCAATCTTTTATCCTTATTTTGTAAAAACGACATGCTTCCAGGGAACATTACACATTTTTAAATATAATCCGCTACCTACTACACAAAATATGAACATGTTAATATTGGATTCTTTAAATGAAATATAAATTTCTATTTGAAATTAATTTAATGAAATGTCTGCATCCCTGCAAAACCCCAGAGTGCCAGGAATGAGGCATGATAGCGGTGGTGGTGATGGCAGACGTTTCCACACACTCCCCTTTTTCACATCTGAGGAGAAAGTTACTCGAGAGGTCTCATTAGTCAAACCTTCAGTCCACCAAAGCTGCTGCTGAGTTTTCATAGTATCACATGTACTATCACGGACGGATGAGGTCCACTGAGCAAAGATAAAGCCAGTGTTATTTCACCCCTGGCCTTTCTTGACACATAGATCGCTTTTGGGAACCATGCAGAAATGCACACAGGTTGTAAGACTTATGGTGAATTGGTGTAGAAAGTCATCAATAACAAAAGGTTTAAGGCTTTATGTTTACACATATTGGTGATATATTGGACACACACACACACACACACACACACACACACACACACACGTAAGTGATGTAGAATCCAGTGATAAGCTGATATTTAACAGATTCTGTCTTGTAAACTTAACAAAAAGATCTTGCTTGGATTTCTATCTGCTCTGTGGTTTAGTAAGATAATCTGAATTTGCAGGAGGGCGGAGCAGCCTCCAACACTACATCTCCCTGATTACAAACTCAATCAACATCTCGCTGTAACATGCTATAACCAACGCCTCTGTAATTGATGAGGAATGACTATTTCCTCCAACCTAAGGAGTGAAAAGTTTACTTTCTGAGAGCAAATGGAAAGCAGGCACATAGCAGAGGAGCTCACACACATTTGGGAGGACACGCTGATCGCTAGTGAACAGACTTGGGGTATTGATGAAGTTCAGATTGATCAATTTGCCAGTTACACTGCAATCCATCTAATCCATCAGGTGTTATCTGTGCATGCATTTGCTACGTAGACAAAAAATAAACCATTAGTGTTACACAATACGTCACAGATTGAACCTGCTAATCTTATTGAACAATATTGTGGAAAGTTGAGGACCGTGTTTTGCCAAATTTGGAAGTTTGTTTATTTGATTCATGTATTCAGAGAGATTTTGAGAGAGTCTCGCTCTCTTTGGAGACACAAAGTCTCAAAGCTTAGAAAAGCAGAGAGCCTGCCAAGCCATATCAGTGATGGCCTCATGATTCAAAACTCATTAACATTACAGTAGAACCATATTTGAACATAGTAAACACCTAGGTGGCTCTATTAATAAATTGTAAATTGGTCGTTTAAGAGTAATTAACCTGACTCATTTCATACCATATCAGGTCTGTAAAATGAGGATTATATTCTATACAAAAATCAAATATATTTATTTATATATTTCTTGCAAGTCTGGATTTTGAAGTTATACTCACATATCCTTGACTTGAATAAATAAGGGAGCATTCTCTTTCTCTGTCTTTTCCTCCTGTGAGTGTCTCTGGGGGTTTTTCTGACTTCCTGCCATTAAAGAGACAGCCCACTGGAGAACAGGGGGTGACTGACATATAACTGCCTCTGCTCTATGACTGGCGCTCGTCGCAACTCAGTCGGACATCTGTGGAATTTACTCAAAGGGTAATTTACTCAGGAAAAAACAGTTAAAATGTAGGAAAAAAAATGAGATGTTTGCCGAACATCTACGGAGCGGCAAACAAGAGACACGTTCAAGATGCCTGTAAATCAGACAGCTGTGAGACATCCAGAACAAAAAGTTAAATTCAGAAAAAGTACACAGTTACATAACAGCCCAGCAGGGTTAATATAAATTGTGTTGCTAACTCTGTCTTCTAGATTATTAAATACACATTGTGTTGTCTGATAGCTTTGTTTTTACAAATTGTCAAATTATAAGAAACAAAGAAATACAGCCATCCTGCAAATTGACCACAATGTAATTTCCAATGATTTTAGAGGTTGACATGAGACCAAGGACTAATAGAAGAGCACATGATGTAATCTTTCCAGTTAACCCTCCGACCACACACACCCACGGAAACACAAATATACTGCAGCGTGACCACAATAAAAGAAACGGATCTGGTCTTGATGCAGGGTTGTTATGGATGTGATTCAATACTCAACTTTTTCAACAGGGATCTCATTATAAGAGGGAAATTCAATTGCATTCCTATTTTGATCTGCCTTTTGGAAAACATGATGTGATAGCAAACAGCTGACTGTAGGTCCACTCTGTTGGTCAACTTTGTTTAGTGCTGCATTGAAACGGGCAAACCAGCCTTCTTACCTTCTGTAGCCACTGGGTATAATTCTCCATAATGTGCTCGAGCTGCTGGATCTTCTGCCTGGGAAACTCAGGGTCAGGTGGCGGTGCGTCCCTCTGGAGAGAGTTGGCGTTGTGCTGCGGGCCACCAGCTTTCGCTTCCCTGCAAGAGCTTCCTCTGGCTCCCTCTCCCTCAGGGAGGATGAACGTGTAGGTGCACTGGCCGTGCTGGATCTTATGAAAGCGTCTGTTGCTGTTACTGTTACCACTTCCTCCACTACTACTGCTGCTACTACTACTGCTACCACTACTACTACTACCACCTGTGCTGCTGGTTTCCGTCCCTCTCCGTTGCTCCCCTCCTCCGCAGCTCACAATCACCAGAAGTGCTGCCAGAGAGAGCATTTCACGGCCAAAGTTGTACCACAGCATCATATAAGCCTGGGGTCAAGGTGGCAGGTGAATTAGGTTCTAATATCTTTAGCTGCTTCTTCTTCTTTGTAAGGCTGGATGTTCCCTTTTAAAGCTGGATCAGAAAGTGGTTAGGAACATTGTTAGCCTGTGTCATCCATCCTCACATTGGACCTCCAGCATTGAAAGCCACTGCTTCTCTCAACACAGACACTTACACATGCTGTATTTCCAAAACTCCTTTAAGTTTTTGTCCTGGCAGGAAAAGTTGCAGACATGTCTTGAAGAGTGACAGCTTGGTTATAACACTTGTTCCTCCAGTGAATTAAAGCCAGACTGTGTGCACACATGTATCAATCTGTGCATTTAAAATAAGTGCCGGCCTAGCTGGGATGGTGTCGTCAGACCTCCCCTGGTCTCTCTGCCTTTCCTTCCTCCTCTGCTCTCTGACTTAACGACTGGGGAGAGTGAGAGAGACACTCACTCTGAAGAACAGCTCTAAGCTTCCAGCACACTCTGCGCCTGCCCCTCGCAGAGCCTGCAGAGGAATGTGAGTATGTGTGCACGAACGTGCGTGTGTGTGTGTGTCCGAAAAAAAGACCCCAGCACAGAGGATGTGCTTAGACTATGAGGATCGGTTTACAGGCACTGCTGACTGCAGGCTCATGTGGCTGACCTGCCTTTTTGCCTGTGTGTTGACACAAAAAACTAAACGTGTGTTCAATTTTTCTGCTCCTGAGATGCAACTCTACTCCCTTCTATACTGTACAATGACAGGTGCTACATCACATGTAGCCACGAGGGAGGTATACTTCTAGGTATTTTTATAGTCTAATTCGTGTCTCAACTTTCTTTTGTCTTTCAACAATAGAAAACCATCAGCATAGCAAGACAAATCTTCATAGTTGTTTTCATCCTCTTCTTAAAAGGAGAATTCTGGCTGTTTATGTTAATCTTGAGCATCATAAATATGCGTGTACTTTGATTGAAAAAAAAAAAACGACCCGAATCAGTGCAGGCAACACGGAGTAGCTGCAGCAACGTGTACGAGCTTCCACTGAGCTAAAAACAAAATGCAATTAAAATGTCTGTGCAACATGAACACACCTTACGTGACAACAAGTTGTGATTTCAACTCAGACATTGTTCAAACTCACCTACCCTGGTCCCAGTCGGTAGCTGGCAGCTTGTAGCTGGTAGCTGCTAGCTCCAAGCTGCCGTCCAGTGAGTGTGTTCAGCCAGGCTTCTGTGATAATCATCCCGACAACAATCCACGGAGTGGGCGGTTGTGTGGCTATGTCCTCCAGAGGACAGGTCATGGCTTCACGATGAAAACTTGAAGTTTATTCCCCTCAAAAATAGGTAATTGAACACGTGGATATGACCATATCAGTGACTATGTACCTACATGGAAATGGGGCAAATGATGTATGTGGCTTGCACAGTGATAGCGTTAGAGAAGGTAGCTGTAGTCTCGCGTTGAAGTCCCGTTGTAGCAGGAAAAGGGAAACAAGCCTGGCTGAACACACTCAACGGACGGAAGCTAGGAAGAAGAAAAGATGGATCGAGACAGAGACCAGGGTTGTCACGTAAGGGCCCTGTTCATGTTGCACAGACATTTTTTTTGCATTTTGTGTCTGTTAAGAGGCACAAAGGCTCTCTTAAAAAAAAACTACCGTTTTAGTGCTGCCTGCACTGATTAGGGTCGGGGGGTTTTCAATCAAAAGTACACACATTTCAAGATCAAGACGATCAAGATTAACATAAAAAATGGCCGGAATTCTCCTTTAATAGGAGGTCTTCCAAACAACTTAATATTTTCATGAAATCATACTCAACATTTCTGTTATAGCCATTAAATGCATTTGCATTCATTAGTTACCTCTCAATTTTGTGGTTTGCATCATCAGTGGCAGATTCTGCATGCACATAATGAATGAAATTCGAAAGGACAAGGGTCTGCAAACGCACACCTTGTACTGTTTGAGTTGGTACATGTATAGCAGCAGCAATTTATAAAGAAAATAGCAAATGTTAATTATGTCCATACTACTAAGGAAATACAGTTGCTCATTGTTTTGAGCATCTCCCACTTATCGATAAAACAATAATTTTGAATGCTTGTATTATTCAGAGTTCAGACCGTTTCAAAAACAATGTATAAAATTTAATTGAGATACTGTTTTCTGTCTTTTTCATACCAGACTGCAAAAAGCTCCACTCTGTCTTTCATCCACCCACTATATCTCATGTACAGTATGTCTCTATCACACACACTCTCTGCTGTTATGTTTTCAAGAAAACAAATGTGAAATCCAAGAATGAGCATGGGAAGACGGAATGTGTCTTCATCATTAGGCCCAAAGAAGGAACAGTTCGAGGAAACAGTGCTGAAAGGCTTTGGGTCAAAGGTCAAGTATTTGTTATGGAAAGTACAATAAAATCTCTGATTCGGGGCGACACAGCTGTCCGAATTCTGGCCGGACTTCAACATTTCGCTCTAGTCCAAAACATCTAAATCTGTGTGACAGTGCATGTGCTTAAGTGTCCTCCCACCATGAGCGGCATTTCATGCGGCTGTTCATGCTTACATGCTTTACTAATACATCTGCATGCTCCTGCGTGCGTGTGTTTGTGTGTGTGTGAGTGATAAAGTGTGTGTATTCAGTGATAGCAGGGGGCTACAACACGTTGGGCCCTCTGTGTGGGAGCAGAGGGGCAGTGTGAACAAATGCATGAAGGAGACCCAAGATAACAAACCCCCTGAATAACCCAGTCGGGCCAAGACACAAAGCATGTGCAAATATCTCTTGGAGCGCTTGTCTTTGGTTGACGTACTTTGCTGGTGTCTTAAAATCTGGGCGCCAGTTACTGTGTCCAAGGGAAACTAAGTGGGAGATAATCGGCACCTCTGAGCAAATGTGCAAAATAAAAACTACACATCATGTCTATGAACAGCTACATAAAAAAACTCACTGATGTACAACAGAAATTGGGAGGGGAGGTGTTATGTCTAGTCGTCTGTGAACGATATATTGACAAATTTGCTAAACTCCCTCTTCTGAACAGCCGTTTTAGTCACAGTCATGTTTTCAACTAGGGATGCAACTAACTACTATTTGTATGTTTATTTGTATAGGGACAAGTATGTAGCATAGACCTATGCCCCACAACACAGCATTTATAGCCTAAGCTAATTTGCAATGCACGTCCCTAGATTTTTTTAAATACAATAACTCAACACTAACTAAATATAGCGATTACGTAGCGATTTGCAGGTTCAAACCTTTTTTCTCAATAGCAACTTCAAAGTAATTTCACACATGTGTTCCAACTTCGTTATAAAACATATCCTGCAAGCGTAATGATTGGATAAACATTGTACTTTGTTTAAAATGCCTACAACTGATTTGTTAAAAACATTTATTTTCAAGTTCAATTCAGTGTGATATGTAGCTCAGTCCAGCTCACGGCAATTTGAGAAAAGCAGATGACCAACACAAAACAATTGCTAAGACAGCCGCAAGCTGCGATTCCAAGCTCAAACCTTGATTTGTGTCATTCCACGTCCAGTTATTGTGTGTTTAAAGCGCCCCCTAGTGGTCAATTTGTTATTGTAGGTGCTGCTTGTGATCAAGAGGTTACACAATTACTTGGATGTGAAAAGATCATAACGTGCATGAAAGTATGTGCAGCATGAAGTGGGAGGCAGTCCCTGATAAGTCTATATGGTTAATCATTTCATCTTAGAATTATTACATGGATTAATTGATCATTAAATTGGATAAAAAGAAAAATATTGATGTATTAACTTACTAGAGCTAGCTAACTAAGCAGCTAAATGTTGCACTTAGCTTAGCTTCGAGTCCGCAATTAAGTAGCTAGTCGACAGACAGTCAGTCAACAGCGCATTACATCAAGTAAAAGTTATATCCTGACTGATTTTACTTGACCGTATTCCTCAAAAGTAAAATAACACACAAGTTAACTCTACAACAACGAGTTAACTAACGTAGCTAAGGTAGTAGGATAATCGACCGTTAACGTAAATTGGAAAGAAACGTTCGACGGTGTTCGTCCTGACCACAGTAAAAACTGAGGACTGTAAAAATAAAAATAAAAAAAATAACGTTAACTTCTCTTTCAACTCAGCTCCCTCCACTTAGTTCCACATCTTGGTTAAACATACCTAGCTACAGTAGAAGTTTATTTTTCATCTCAGCCTAACTGAGCTTCTGACACTCACACACCTGTCTGGTTTGCGTGACGCCTTCAATGCCTGTGAGGCGTTTAGGGAACATCAAGGAAGTTTTTTTGAGGAAGCAAATGCATTCGCAGGGGCGGATTTAGTCATTTTGAGGCCTAAGGCAAACACAGGCATGGGGCCCTCCACAACCCTTGTTCTCCCCCTTTTCAGTCCTTATTTATCTGAGAAAGACGTGCTCTCTGTCTGACAGCTGTTTTGGCCAGAGTGCTGGATCATCTTCAATCATAACACATTGATTAGGGTGACTGCTACTCACGGGGTCTAGTTGCTGAGTATTATGTGTGTCACCATCTTCGTCATTGCCATAGTTATCATCATGGACAGTGAAAGCAGCAGTTCCGTAACCATCTCCATTTGAAGGATCCTGTAAGGTTGTCTTGTATGTAGCCCCCGCATCGCTAGAGCAACCTGGGCTGACACTACTCTTCATCAGTGTAAGCAATAGGCTCGTTTGAGATGAGCCAGGTCTGCGCAGAATTGATCACTGGCGATCGGCGCCCGCTGCATGCCGGTAAGATTTGTGTCCGACTTGATCCCGACTTGCTCTGACGTCATGCACACGTGGGCAACGGGAATCTCACGAGAGCAAGGCGGTCGCAGTTCCGAGACACAGGCAGTTGCTTTTCACCGACTGCAAGAGCCAGGCGGACCCAGAGCATGCTGGGAAACACCGGCTTCTCAGCTGATTTAACAGCTGATTGGTTTACATGATGACGTTTTATATAAACTTTTTTATATATATTTTTTTAATCGGAGGGATTTTAGTTGCTATTTGTCTGATTTAAAGGCTTATTCTGTACAGAACACACCTTATGTGGCTGATAGTGATGTTAAGAAGTCAGAGAGACTAAATCCGTTCAGATCACTGATCATCTACAGTCTGTTGTTAATAAAATCAGCAACAGATTGCATGTAGAACATTCTGAGATAATTATAACAACTAGAGAGTGTGTACCAACTGATATGTGGGTCTGATTATATTTTATTAAATCATAATCGCACCATAGTGTTTTTGTCACTTCCTGTTCAGTCTGAAGGCTGCTGGAATCGGATGGAAACTGTCTGACTTTACCCCCGCTGCTGCCGCCTGCTCTCGTCCACTTTACAGGCGAGACGCAGTTCATCTCGAACGAGCCTAGCGCTGGGCTGACGCTGTCGGTGGGTAGCTCCTCGGTGTTAGCATCGCTAGCGCAAGCACCGGCTTCTTGCTGCTCTTTAGTAACGTTAATGTTAGTGTTGTCAGTAGCCGTCGTGAAAAAGGTTGTTACCTTTGCTAAAAACGTTCTGCTTTCTTCCCGCTTCTTCCTTTTTTCAGAACCATTCGGTGGCTTTGCTTCATTTTTCAACCGTCTGTAGCCTCCAGCTTCCAGCATGCTGAGCCGTTGGTTTACTAACACACGCAGATGTGCAGTAGGATAATGGAATAGTCCAATGTAGGGGGGACTGGGGGGAGTTTCTCATCATGAATTAAGCAATCGGATAGCACTTTGCCGTATCACTGTTTAGAGATATAATTAATTGGTGAAAAGTAAGACAACAAATCGTAACCATAAGTTTATGAGGCGTTTTACGGGGCCCTTGGTAGCTTGGGGCCCAAGGCAATTGCCTACCTTTGCCTAATGGTAAGTCCGCCTCTGTGCATTCGGCACATTTGTTAAACCTAATATAAGAATAAATATTAGTGTAACACCCTGAATGTAAACAGAAATTTTGTTTGTTTACAAGAAAACTCCACAGGGCATCATTAAGAAAGGTGCAACACCCATATCTTGCCTATTATATTCCCCAGACTTCATTGTCTCCCCCAACTTTACCCCTTAATGTGATGCCTATGGAAACTACTTTTTACACTATGAAAAAATACCTGAAATTCATATCAAATAATTCCATTCCCTATTTGAAATCTCAAAAATGTGTGACCCTCACCATTTTGCTCTTTAATCTTCTATCCCTGGCCAAAATACAAAGAAAAACACTGTGGGTTATAGGCTGTGATGCAGTTGTCATGGTGCGGAAAGGCAAAAAGCGTTCCGTTTGACTCTAAAGACAAACCTCAGCAACACATTCAGGCATGCTTGAATAGCTTTAGCTCTCCTAGTGTGCCCATTTCTTTTATCTCGGGAAATTTGAATTTGATTAAATGCCAAATTACTGATGGCACCTTTTCTTTTGCCTTTAAGCATCCCCGTTTGTCATAGTGATGGTGATTAAAAACACACACAGACACACACACACACACACACACACACACACACACAAACACGATCAAACACAGTGTCATGGTAATGCTGAACCAGTGCCAGCATCTATCTCATTGAATCATCAGAAAAAGGACCTATTGCAAGTGTTAATGTGTGTACTAGTCTCCTGTTCTGAGTTCTGGGCAGACCTGTCCTATTCTGAGTTCTTTCTCAAAGATTCAAAGTCTGATCTGCCGGGGCCTTGAGGGAACACTAATCTTACGCACAATAGCCTTGTTCGCAATTCGCTGAGGAATGACTTCACTTTTCACACTCAGTGGCTCTGACACACCGTCTGAGTGGATGTGTAGGGAGTAAAAAATTACACTGTTGGTTTAGTCTCTGAAGCCACTTCAACAACTTTGCAATAAGCCTATAGAGTAATGAGATCAAGTTTTTAAGCCTGCTTACAAAAATCCTTTTGGAAAATAAAACTGAGTCTCAACCTCCAGCGGTTTTCCTCAAAGAGACAAAACATGAAAGTATTAAGAGGAAAAGTAGATATCCAGCTGAGTGTAGAGTTAAACAGAGGCCGAGTATGAACAGTTTTGCTTTGCTACGTCCTCTGGAGAATGGAATTAAAAGTGAAATCCTTAATTCGTCACAGACCCATCTCCAATGAAGTAAGCAGAAGATTTAGCTGAAATAGCCTTATCTGGTTCATGGCAATGTTGGTCTATTCACCACTTTGATCCAGACTGAAATATCTCACCAATTATTGGATACATTTTCATAAAATTTGATACAGATATCCATGTTTCCCTCAGGATAAATTATAATCACTTTGTTGATCCCTTAACTTTTTATCTAGGCTGACCATCAGGTCAAAATCTAAAGTATGACACATTAGATACTTCAAATCAGAGTCTGCTGTACATTGTTTTTAGTGCTAAAGTTAGTACCATAAAAGTCTAAATTGACGGGATTGTTCAGGTGCCGCCGGACTTTCCACCCAATGTCCCTCATTTCAGCTGGATGTACGTTACCTTCTACTTTTTTTGTATTAGCATTCTAAACTCCGGTCGATTTATGAAGCTAGACAATCTGTCCAACCTAAGTTTACTGTTGCATGACTAAAACAACTTTTGAAGCACCTTTTTTCTCCCAACCCTTAATGCTGTGTAGACGAACCAAACCCTCCTCCGCAGCACTGTAGAGGAAGGTCTGGCAAAGCGAGACTAGTGCCATGATAATATGCTAATGTTAGATGGTAAACCTTAACATTTAGCTCAAAGCACCTTTTTGACTAAGCTCAAAGGGTTACTAAACGTAACGATACAAACGTAAACACAGCGCTTAGAGATGTAAATAATATGGTTTATTGCCATTAGAGGCTCAGACTAAATTCTGCTGCAGCAGCAGATGATATGAAGGATTTCCTAAACAACCGATTGTGACACTTGCCTGCCTGGAGCAATGATGTCAGCAGGGTGAGACCACTGGAAGAGTGACACCACGAAGCCATTACCACAAGATGGCTGTCATTCTTTGTTATCCCCGCTGGGCTTCCAAGTTTGCACTCACGACAGGCATGGCCTCTATCTCCTGTCAAAGCAGCAATGCACAATCCTTGGCCCGCTTCAATGTATCCCATCCTCGACTCATAAAGCAAGGTTCAGGCCAAGGTGAATGGAAAAGTAAGGAGGTTTTTGTCTGTCAGTAAGATGTTAAATCTTTTATTACACTTCTTACTTCAAGGGGCTTTTTTTTCTCACTCACACCACTTGTCCAACAATGTCAGCAACAGAAAGGGAACAAGAAGGTAGGATAAAGGAGGCGTCCGTGGTCAAGGTAACCACTCTTCTATTGGGGGGTATGGCACCATGGTAGCACTACAAAATAAATAAGCAAACAATAGAAATAGACAAAGGGGAAAAGAAATAAAAAGAACGATCAGTGCTTTGGGTCCATTTTCAAGTTTAGACCTCCAACAGCTTTTGCAAAAAGGGGAAATTGTTTGTCTGGGAAGCCCACCCTGAAGAAAGCTGTCTTTGACATTACGCGTGGGTTGCTTCTCTTTATGTCTTTTACATTTTTCATTATAAAATAGCCAATAAAATAAATGCTTTTTAAATAATTTTGAAGAAGAGTGCCTTGGATTTCCATTTTGTCTATACTTAATTGAATTCACGACCCCAAAGAGCACCTTCAAACATCTGAACTTGTTGTCTTGCCAACTTTTGCAATTGGTTTAGCCTCTGTGCTTCGCCAATTTATCATTATAGCAAAATCAATTTCAAAGTTCAAGTTGGTGTTTATGTATCTCAAGACATTCTGTATATTATTGTGTCCTGCATGGTAAACGCCCCTTTCCAATTTTTCACCCTCACCCTTTGGTTTACTTTGTCTTGTTGTGTAATGGCCGTGACACACCCACCCGATAATCAGCAGGTCGGAGACAAGGTCGGTGACTCAAGTCTGGTCAGTGTGTTCCGTGCCGTCGTCCGTCCAGAGTGGTCCGGAGGGGCCTTCATTTTAGCCGACCTGACATCATCGATGTGACTAGAGTCTCTCAAAATCTGACAAAAATCTTTTAAACTTTTGATGACAGATTCAGCAACTGCATGGCCTATTTCTTACATAAAATGTTTGCAGAAACATGTTTTGGTGAGTAAAATATAGAAAAATATGAGAGTCTGGGAGAGTCCGGCTTTAAATTTTCAGAGAAGCCAGACCCACGTGACACGTTCGGCCAATCAGCTGTTTTTAATTCTCCCGGGGAGACTGATCAGCACAACTGCTTTTTCTGCCGAGATTCAGCCGTCTGGATGGTGTGTAAGGGGCTTAAGTGGAATAATTTTCTGCAAATCACTGAAATAAAATTTGTCACAACCAAATTTCTATAATGTTAAGCGAACTAAAACTAAACACAGAAAGTAACCTAGAACGGTAATTATGACTAACAGCATAGGGATCTTCATCCAGATTAATTTTTAGTCGTCATTTCCCTGAATCGCTACAATGGAGGTGGCGAGTAAAGTGTTTTTCCTTTTATTATCAAGGAGCAAGGTGACATCCTGTATGGTGTCTTATGTATTTACTCAATTGTTTAATATGAGGAGCTTTTCAGAGTATGAGTAGTAAAAGATCTGTGGAAATAAATGTTTTGTATGGCATGTCCAGTCTTTGTATGTTTTAATTATCTCAAGGTCTGTTCCCAGGATCAGTGAGTAACTATAGGACCCTCACCCATCACATTCCTCAGCCTTTAGCAAATGTTCTCTATGTACAGTCTCCATCCTCTTCTGCCACATCAGATAAAGTGAAGTTTAACATTGTAGACAACAGAAAAATGACACCTGATGCGAGCTGATGACTGCTGATGTCACCATCTTTCCATCACAATATGTGTAGGGTTTCACAATCAGATATTAGTCATACAGAAACATGCTTTTCTGTCAGTCACAGCAACAGAGTAAGACTGCCTTGGTGTTTAGTGCTCCACACCATTATCAAAACAATGGAACCTGATCTGCTGTGGGTATGAGGCGGCAATGCAGCTTTAATTAGCGATAACTAATTTAGCCTGGCTACTTGGACCACTGTTTGACATCAATCATGATGACACCGATGGAGACCTTATTTGCTGGCCCCAGATAGGCTACATTGTCCAGTGTCATACATCAGAGGAGACACAGTGAGCCGAGCTATATCTTCTTACTTACTCTGCTAATTTCACCACTGGCAAACGTTGTTTGCTGTCTTCATCTTAATGCACAGCCAGCTTGCTGCCATATGTCATGTTGTGTTTCTGTCTGTGGTAATGGGGCCAGTCGGTCCTCATGACATGGGGAAAGAGCATGACATCAGCGCATGGTTATTTCTTGACTTAACCTGCCTGTGGAATCAACAACACATATTGAGTCAGGGTGGAGGTGTGTGTTGTATGAGATCACACATGTGAGAGCAATAAATACGCCCACCAAAAACTCCCTTCTTGTGGTCTATTCAATTGCATGTTGCCTATCACATTCAATGACTCACACACAGCAGTGTTGAAAATGGATGTCACACACAATTTTCCACATGTACACTTCCTGTGTTCCATTGTCCTGTGTGTCTGTGTCTTTTATTTCTTTCTTTTGGAATAATGCATGGCAGTCTTTCAAGCTGAGATGAATGAGGAAGGAGCTGCTTCACCTCAATGTCCACTCCCCTCAGCTGACTCCTAACATACTGTATGAAGGATGGAGGGTAAGGAATAAGATAAGAGGTCTTGTGAACAAGGGTGGGTCTTTGTGCTTTACTGTCCGCCCCACCTACACCTTCTCACAGCTCTGTTTGTGAATATTATGAAGTATGACACAACCAACACCAGATTCTGTCACAATGGTAATCCTTTAATGGACAGTGCTTTAGTTTGCTGAGAGCTTAAGAATGTTCACAAAGTCTTAGCACTGTCAGGTAGTGCCTAATATAGAGACTTGAAATAAGATGGAGCGTTACAATACTGTTCTTGATGCAACATTCATCTTTAAACCTGTGTTATCGAGCAGTGATAAAGCCATAAAAAGTTAATGCAGCTTACTTGTAGCACACACAGTGCAGAATACTGGTTTGATTTATTAAATTCCAGAAATAAAAGGGTTAAAGTTCCCTAAAACTGTGATTAAATGCTGCTAAAAGTATGTGAAATCAATCACCATTGTTTAAAGAATGTTATGAAAGATGCCCAGTGGGAAATTTATCTTAGCCAACATGCTATAGTAAGTCACAAAGGTGCAAGCATGCACTCGACTGTGATGATTTCTTTTAAATTTTTTGAATTCATTAGTAATTAAGACACATACGGCAAGAAAGATGTTTCATTTTTGGCATGTTGTTTTTTGATTTGTTTTAATAAACCATTATGCGGGACAATAAAAATAAACATATTTACTAAAAAAGTCATACATGAACTCTAAAATGTTGGCAGTTAAATACAATATATAATATTTGCTTTGAAAGAAATGAAGCATTCAACTGCACACTGTAGCTTGCCCCATGGGGCCGATCTCTCGTTCATGGTCTCGGACACAAACAGAAGCATCTGCATCTGTTTACTATCTCCGCTCATCTGTTTTTGGTCAAGCAATACTCACATGCGTTATCCCCTTGGGCGACTTGTTCAAAACATTTAATCTGGATCAAAATGATCTGGATTTGGAAATCCCATTTTTTGCTATTCAGGATCAGGTAATCCTTTTACTTTGGAACATTGGACTGAATCACCCTGATCCAGATACACAGTTTTCAAGATTACCAAATCCAGATTAGCAGTGCTCTAACTAGGACAACATAAGACAATGTGGGCTACCAGCTATGTAAAGAACAAGTAGAAGAGCCAACATGGAGTCACAACACAAGTACTTCTTATTTTGAGACAAAACACAAAAATAACTTCCACTTCCATTCATAATTTCTTTTATGACCCCTCACCTGAACCACTACAAATAAAAAACTAATATACATTAACAAATACTTTAAAAACTTTATTTTTGACAGGATGATTATTTCTTTGAAATTAATATATGGTGATGAATGACAGAAAAATGGAACATATTATTTTTGTTTGTTATTGAAATCTGTTTGGGGGATTTTCATAGGAACATTTTTATTTTCAGTTTATTTTTACTTTACTATATTAAATAGCTTAATTGGTAGCCTATGTCTACTTTATCACTGTTACAATGGTTACACATTCAAGTGCAACATATAAATAAAGTTTATACACTAAATGATGGGATTAGGATAATCCTGTTTTTCTGGATCAAAGTTATCCAAATCCTACTGACAAGTTTTGAACAACACAAACTGAAGTTTTGATCCAGATTAAAACTAGGATTGGATCAACCAAAATCCGATCAGTTTACCTTTGAACAACTGGCCCGAAAACTGTGTATCTGGATCAAGGTGATCCAGTCCAATGTTGCTTTGAAAAACCGTCTTAAAAGTAAGACGGATTATCTGATCCTGTATAGCAAAAACTGTCATTTCCAAATCCGGATCATTTTGATGCAGATTAAATGTTTTGAACAACTGGCCCCATGAGGTACCCAGATCAATAGAGTTCTCTCCCATGTATGTGCAACCTGAGGTCCTCAGACAAGAAACCTGCTGGCTTTTTACTGCAACTACATTTAAGAGCAGAGGGAACCATAGGCCTTCTTTTTCTGTCATGGCACTTTGGAATGACCCGTATGTGAAGCTCAGGATTGGCGAAATCGCCTCCTGAATTTATTTTCTCCAATTTGCCTAGCAAGAATTTTACATTTCAAAGTTAAATTATTAAGTTTAACTCTCCTCTCTCCCACTCCCACCCTCTCTCTTTTCCTTTTCCAGACCCACAAAATGGTCTGTTTTCAATTTGACCTCCTCTATGTCAACTGTATCTGAATCACCTGATGACAACACAAAGTGACTCTCATATTTTCATTCTCTGCAGCCCTGACATTAATCTTGCTCCTTGTTGATGATAGATAGTGATACCACTCAGTGTGGGATTGCCAGTTTAGTCTCCATCATCTAGTTGATTCCTCAATTCACTTGATTGAATATCCAGTAGATGTAGTCAAGTTTCTACCTACAAATTCATTTTGCTGCCAACAAATATACCAAGAGGTTTTGTCAACTAAATTATAACCTACTGTTGTAAAATGCTTCAATAATATGGGAGACACTTCGGTCTATTTACATTATTATTTGTGACAAAATAAATATTCATATTTGTTCATATTAGAAATCTACCACACATTTGTGTCTTTAAGATGACAAAAATAGAGTTGTTTCATTAAAAGTGAAGCCCATTTGTGATTATCACTTGGCCAGGTGGACTGCTGCACAATGCGCTGTTGTCACCTGAGTCTTATGATAGCAATGCAATATGAAAATATTTTCATATGAAATATATGTTTAAATATATATAAATATGTTTGTTTCATTAAACTAAAACGATAAAGGGATATAGTATGCTTTTACCATTTAGGGTGGTTATCTTCTTTGCAAGCTGCAATAGCTCAGCTGTGATTTTCTCTCGACTGGTGCCAAACTTGATACTGTGCCAAAATTTGATTTATAAGACTTTGAGAGGATATGTTTTGAGCTTATAAGATCATATTTTTATGGCAACCATATAGAAAACAGCACCCAACAGATATGACCACATCCCTATGTGATCTCATAAAGTTAAATGTCACTGAGCCAAAGCAATTTATTTGTCTCTAGCTACACAGTTGATCTTGGGCAGTACTTCTATCTGATTTAGCAAGTGTGTGGGATTGTGTGTAATGTCAAAGTGATATAAATAAATAAATAACACTTATCGCTGATGTTGATAGCACCTTAAGACTCTGATAACTTGCGACATTTAAACGACACGTAAATTATAACGACAAGAAGAGAGAAAAAAGAAAGTAAAATGTGAATTTCCACACAGAGAAGCTTTTTCTACAAGTTTATGAATATGGATACGGCATCTGAGGCATCATTGCGTCAGTGTCTGGCAACGCTTGCCTACACCTTTAGAAACACAATGAGGTCAAGGGAGTGAGTGACAGAGTATAGCGTGGACCCTAAACACCTCACAGAAAGCAGGGCTATTAGCTGCCTATTACAGCTCAAATACCAAAAGAGTGTGTCTTATATGTTTGCTCCTTGCAAACTGCCAGTTATTCACCTGGTGATTTGGGCAGGTATGTTTCACTGATCTGTCAGAAACATTGACCGTGCTACAAACCAGATCTTCACATCCCCCTACACAAGTTGAGCAGTGAAACACTTCTCGGAGGTGAATTCCTCAACTGCTGATCAGAAACAAATGTTTCATTAAACTGTCACAATTGATGAATTGATTCCTTTAAATCTGAGCAGTTTGTGCCCACACAAGTGATAATTTGACCTTATTAATTTAATGTCAGGAAATTAGTAAGAAGGTACAGAAGTGATACAAACTTGGCCATGCTATGTATATGTTTAGCAGAGGTCTGTCACATCAAATAAAGCCAGAAGCGCACCAATGGTTTACATCACGTCACTTTGTTGGATGGGTCAACAGGCCAACACTAAACACAATCAATGATTGGCCCTCCAGGACACACCAGTGAGGGTCCTTAGTGCTTATTTGAGTTTGTGTCTATGAACTTGTCACGCACTAAAGCAGCTATTACCATGTACAAATAAATTGAAACTAATTTAACAAATGAGGAGCAAAAGCACCACCACATGGTACATGACCCCTGTGACATCGAGGTTTGACCAACTTGCTGATCTCTCTGGTTCTGTTTGTTGCTCCTAGTGGTCTAACAGTTGACAGAACTGGGGCCTGGAGGTGCACAGTGCTTCCTACTTTTCTCAGATGGGCAGACAGCTGTAGCACATTCCCTGCTGTCCCTATATGCCCCAGTGAGAGCCTCTGTGTGCTCTACACTGAGTGAAATACTAGTTATACGTCAATAATTTTGAACTTTTGAAAAAACTTTTAAAGCTTGAATTTAGCTTAGGTAGATTCCGGGATGGGAAAGAAATGTGCTCTGGTTTATTGGCATTTCTTTAAACCAATCACAAATGTCTTGGCAGAAAAGAAGAAACTTGTTTTGGTCGTAGTACGTTCAAAAGTTGTTTTAGCCGTGCAACAGAAAACTCAGATTGGATATATAGTCTAGCTAGCTGTCTGGATTTACCCTGCAGAGATTTGAGGAGCAGTTAACCATAGTCCTTATAATTCCACCGGAGTTTTAAATTCCAACACAAACAAGATGGAAGAAGCAGACATCCGGCTAAAAGAGTGAATTCCGGATTTAATTTACTTTGGATTTTTTATTATTATTATTATTATTATTATTATTATTATTATTATTATTATTATTATTATTATTACTTTTTTTTGAAAGGTGCTATAAAAAAAAAGTTTCTCTACTCAGCTCAGGACTGCAGGCTACTTGGACTCCCAGGTTTATACATTATGTTTTCTGTCTTCTCTTTCCTGATACAGCTAAATGATTTAGAAGCCCAGAGTCACGCAAAAATCACACAAACATTTGACATTTAAATTTTTTTTAATAAAGATTATTTTTCTGGGCATTTCTACCTTTAAAAGACAGAATAGGTCAGATATGAAAAGGGAGCGAGAAGGGGAAGACCAGCAGGAAACCGTCACAGGTCGGACTTAAAACCTGGACCCTCTGCATCGAGGAATAAATCTCTATGTGTGCATCTGTTTTACCAACTGAGCCAACCAGCCACATAATATTTCAAATTAGAGTGGTTCTCAGTGTCAATCTGTTTATCTGTTTTATTTTAATGGTTACACAAAGAACTTCAGGGTACAAGCGGTTGAAATGGGTTTCCTCAGGAGGGTGGCTGGCGTCTCCCTTAGAGATAGGGTGAGAACTGGCTCCTTCGAAAGGAGCCAGTTGAGGTGGTTTGGGCATCTGGTGAGGATGCCTCCTGGGCGCCTCCTTTGGGAGATGTTCCAGGCAAGTCCAGCTAGGAGGAGGCCTCGGGGAAGACCCAGGACTAGGTGGAGAGATTATATCACCAAACTGGCCTGGGAACGCCTCGGGATCCCCCAGTCAGAGCTGGTTGATGTGGCTCGGGAAAGGGACGTTTGGGGAGCTCCCTACTGGAGCTGCTGCCCCCGCGACCCGATACCGGATGAAGATGGATGGATGGACAAATAACCTCAGCTCTATGGTCTCTGGATGAAGCCCTACTTGTTGCTGTCTTTACTTGTACTTTAGTACTGGCACATTCATTTAGAATGAACCGAGATTACAAAGTAATTTCAAAATTTTGTGTGACAATTTCAAAAAAGATGATAAAAGCAACTTTGTACAACAAACACAAGCACACATTGTTAAAGATTAATAACAGATAAATGGAAAAGCAAGAGTCAACAAAATGCTTTTGAGAATAAATAGGTTTAGATGACATCCAAGACATTTGAGACTTTAGAATTGGGAATTGTAGAACCACGGTAGAACAAGAGAGTTGGATTCAAATGGAACATGTTTTAACATTATTTATAAATGTATGGCTCATAGAAGATTTAATATGCAGCTGTCAAAATGTGGTGCTGAAGATGTTTCATTTAAAGACTTTGACTTACCACACCCAAGGTTCTTTGGTGTGGATGAGAAAGTGGTCTGCATTTGGTTGCGCCAGCTAGGTTTAAGTTCAAAGGTATACATCTATATGTCTAGTTTGAATGTAATTCTTACTTAGGTCAGTTGATCAGTCAGTTGCCAGCTGAAATAGTTCCAAAGTAGGTATGTGTGAGGTAATGTGTAAGGTTGTCAAAGTGAACCATTTTGACAGGTTAGGGTTAAAACCTTTTGTCTTGCCCATAACAAATTCTAAATAATGGCACATTTTCATACATTTCTATCAGAAAATCACAAACTGTGACAGTACCATTTTTTGATAAAACATTGTAAAACAAAGAATATTCCTACAAAAATCACGTTATTTGGCCATACAACAGTAGTCATAAGTCTTCTTAATGATGCCAGACTCCAAAATTTCTGTGGTCTATCTGAGAACATAGAATATACATGCATCCCCCTGGACCCTCCGGACAGATAATTGACAATGAATGTGTGGGGCAGGACCATTTATATAATGTGTATATCACACAATGCCACTCAGGAAACTGGACAACAGCCAGTCTTTCAACAATACATCCACCCCCTACTACTTTTAAAGGAACACGCCAACTTATTGGGACTTTAGCTTATTCACCGTATCCCCCAGAGTTAGACAAGTCGATATACTCCCTTCTCGTCTCTGTGCGTGCTGTAACTCTGTCTGATGCCCCCAGCATTAGCTTAGCCAAGCAAAGATCCCGTATATAAGATAGTTCCCAGTTAGTATGTGGTTAGAAGATGGCTGTGTCTCATGTGACCTTGTTATTTGTACACCCTGTGACTATACAAATCACAACATGTAAATAGGAACATGTTGGTGTTATTTTTGTCACTTCTTGGGAGCAGTAGCGTGTTGGAACCAGTTACCTGCAGGATCTTTGCTAGGCTAAGCTAATGCTGGGGGTTGCTGGAGTTACAGCACGCACGGAGATGAAAAGGGTACAGTATGTATTGACTTGTCTAACTCTGGGGGATACGGTGAATAAGCTAAAGTCCCAACAAGTCGGCTTGTTCTTTTAACATGTTGGCTCCTTCTTTTCTTTCTTCCCCCTTACTGCTTCTCCTGCCATGGTGAGGGAGATGTTTTATACTAAAGACCTTCATACGCTTTGCTCTGGTTGCCAGAAAAGCTTTCCACGTATGGAGATTGGCCCAGAATGATGACCTCTCTAGGTTTTATTAAAAAGTCTGAACTGGTCTGTCAATACCACTTGTCAGGCTGGTGGAGTATACCTTCCTCTGTTGAATTTCCAGACAGAAGAGGCAGATCAGTGTAAATCCCAAAGTTACTAGTGATAGTGATGGTACTCTACAGATGCGGGCCAATTTAGAGAGTGATGACCGAGCTCCTTGGCAAAACCACACAAGAACGTCTCATAAATTGGCTCTTTTCTACCTTTGATAGAAAAATATGCTTTTGATTTCAGTATTACAATGTTCTTCTGGGAATTACAGAATGAAATTATGTTGAGTTCATTGCAGAGCAAACTGTCAAAAGTATGTAAAAAGTGACTTTAATGAATGACTCAATGTCTTGTTAGCTTGTACCTTTGTAGGATTTTAACCAGCCCATCGGAAAGAATGGTCAGAGATTTACTTACACTGGAGCTCTTGACCTCTGAGGACGTATGTGGTAATCTCTGTGATTTATAAAGAGCAAAATCATAAAATAGCAGTAATATAAAAAGACAAAATCCTGACAGAACCCAGCGTTAACCATTTTTGGCTCCTCAAACTCAGAATGCAGATTTTCAGTCAAAATGTAAGTCATTTTCTGGGAAACTGGCATGCTTTAGTCAGCATTGTGCAAGATACAAAAACATCTTAAATGACTAAAGGCTAAAATTAATTTCACAGAAAGAGGTGAAAAGCTAAGGACATTGTGTAAAGCTTTGTTGGATCACGCTTGGAATTTGACTTCCAGTACAAGCCATTAACATTTTTTGGTGCAAATGTATTGTTGCTTCTTGGTATTCGTAGGTTGTTATATTTTATAATTTTAGCCATAACCAACAATAACTGCTCACCTTTCCCTGTGACTCCTACTTGGGTCCAACCTTAAATCCTCTTCAATCATATTTTACTGTTTCTGTTCATTGTCATTTCTTGTGAGAAAATAAATCAGTCATTATTTTGTGGCTTTGGCCATTACATATCAGCTTTTTATAGCATTATACTCATTATAAATGGTTTTCCTATGGTTGTAAAAGTCATCTGTTCATTGCGTGAATACATACTATGCAAAAGCAATCTATGAGAACTATAAATGTTTCCCTCTTAGTCCTCTAAATGGTACATAATTGAATGTTATACTGTGGTTGCGGTAATATGAGTGTAATACCAATATGAAGCTGGTCTCGTTTACATGCTTCATACACATGTTGGAGCCATTAACATGAAGCTGCAGCCACGGCTTAAACTGTTTGGATAGAATGAGCACCTGCATTTCCCATTATTTTATATAATTCATAATAAAGCTACATTTGATTCAGTTTCTCCCACCCTTGCCATCCACTTTGTGCAATTGTCTCAAGTGGCTGGTGGTGTGGGTATAAGGAAGGCAATGGCAGTCAGTCGGTCCATCAATTTGATCATCTTTGAAATATCTCAACAATTATTGGATCGATTGCATTGAAATTTGATACAAACATTAATGGTCCCAAGAGGATCCATACTAAACTCTTTGCTGATCCACAGACGTATTTTAGCACCAACATGTAGCTGACATTTGTGGTTGAAGTTTTGGTTTTGAGTGAAATGTTTCAGCAACTGTTATATATTGAATAAATTGTCGTTTAATTTAGTACACACATTCCTGTTCCACTCAGGATAAGTTGCGCTACTACCAGTGACATCATCAAATATAATGTAACATTTGTCAGAAACTGGCTAGCAGAGTCAGCAGGAGACTGCTGAGTTGATATCCCTATCTTGATCAGCGACTCGTAGTCATGAGATGGACGCAAAGATGGTCTTGCTAGCTTGAGGTGATCTTCTCTGTATTCTGTGGTTTAGATTTGAAAACATCATTGGCCAGCTGGTTAGCTAGCCCAGTTGGACGATCCAACGCCAACCACTTAAAGCACAACTAATGTTTGTAAGAAAGACAGTTTAGCATAAATTTTGCTGAACCTGACGGAGAGGAGACTGGAGATGTCCGTGCTATCTAGATCATAAAAACAAAAGCACATACAAAAAACACAGTATGCACCAAAAAACAAATCTGAAACTGAAAATAGCCAAATATGAGAAGTCAAAGTGACATTTGTTTTTAAGTGAAGGATTCTATTAGTTCTTTACCTTCAAGCGCCAGTTGTGTAACATTTTGGGAAGAAGGTGAAGGGCAAACAGATAAAAAGCATTCAGGGAGGACAGAACTATAAAAAAAAGAAGTCAGAGTCCAATTGGTAAGAAAGGTTAGAGGGGTAAATAAAAAAGAAGAGAAGAACATCTGCACTGGGCAAGGTGTTTTAATATCTGCAGTTTATTGCCGTTTTTTAAATGATCTTGCTATTGTCACGTTAGCCACCAAGGATGAACAAGCTGTAGCCTTGGTTTGTGTGCTTGACAAGCCTAAAATGTCTTTCATAATGACCAACTGTTGACAAGCCTCAAAACAAGCATACTAATAAAAGGCACAAGCTATACTTGCAAAGCCTGTTGGTTTATAACTACCCAATCAAATGTGAAAAAAAGACTTTATATTGAGTTGGGATTGTGTCTCTAAGACTAAAGATTACAAAGATATAAAGAATAAGATGAGGAAAATATTAGGCACCAGTTGTCTCAGTAGCTCTGCCCTAGAGAAAAGAATTGCTGGATGGAGTAGGAAGTGGATTATATAAATGTGTGTGCTATTTTTGTCTCTCTAACACACACAAACACACATGCACATTTGGCACTGTAGGAGGAAGCTGGCGACATGAGGATGAGCTCTAAGGCTGCAACACCAAGATTTGGGCCCTCTATTTTAGAGGAAATAACAAAACATGTATAAATTCAGTTGGTTCATCTGAATGTTATGCAATGCCAGATTAGTAACATCAGATTTTGACTAAAGCATGGCCTTAAGTCGGGAAGTGTGACAAAGTCTCAGTAAATGCAGTAGAACAACACAAACGTAAGTAACTGGCCTCAAGACAATGCAGATGTTAACCGTTCAAGGTTGTAGGCAAAAACAAAGTCTGATGCCGGTTAATAGGCTTGGGTTCCAGCAGAAAGAAGTCAGAGAGCCACTGATTAATAACAGGAAGCAATCAGCTGTCATCATGTCAAGGACAGTTTAACCTAGGAGTCAATAGAATAAACTTGATTGTCTAACCAGGGCAGAAACATTTTATTTTGTCTCACCCAGTACAACAATATGAACGCAAAAGAAGTTCACAAGATCAAATTGTCACATTAACAGACAATCATTGTAGTCATGCTGACTGTGTGCAGCCTAAACTGTCATATAAATCATATTTAAGTTTTAGTGTTTGTTGACCACATTAATTGCATTTTGGATAAAAGAACCATTGCAGATCGTTTTTTGTATACAGTGTCATTCACAAAGTTAGATGGTAAAATTGGTTAAATATTTTCATGTTGCTACTGAATTTTCTAGGGGAAAAAAACACAAAATTCTACAATAATTCAGGCTGATTTCCATGACCATGTTTGTGTCTGAGTGTGTAGTAATTAAGTTCCCTGAAAGTGGAGGCAGTGTTTTTCTGAATGTGGCGTATGGTGACTAGCACCCTCTTGTGATATCACCACACCCTCGCTGTCACCTTGGAGCTGGACAAACGGCCAGATGCGATCCAGCTACTGCCTGGAAACTGAGAACTGTGATCCAACGCTGGCACCGCCGCCAAGCTGTTTGGTCTTTGCTGCGGTGGTGATAGTGTACAGCCTCAATGGCATTGTGGGCCAACCGTGTGATCATAGAGTGAACCAACTTTATCTCAAAAGCAAAACAAACATCTCAGATAAGGGACATTTCTCCTTTAAACTGCTGTTCTGCTTTATTCTATTCTATCAAGGTATCAAGTATTCAGATCATTTACTTTAGCAAAAGTAAATGACAACAGGAATGGAAGGGGTTTAGCCTATTTCCCTGAACAGTAAAGCCTCTGTCCTCAAGGCCTGCTGACACTGAGGTGACAGAAGATTATACCCACATGCTGCCAAGCGTATGGAAGAACCGCTCAATTAAATGCAATTCATATCTGCTGAAAGGTGTCAGGACAGAGCAGCATGAGTGTCTTTTCATTCTCTTACACCCTCTATTTATACCAACCACTGACAGCTGTACGGTGCAGCAGATCTGGACAGCACATGGAAGCTATTCCGACAGGTCGTGAACAACCAGATGCCAGGCCTGTATCCACTCTGATCCCAACACTGCAGAGTAATTGATACTAAAATATTGATTTAGTCCCGGTTTTATGCCTCTTGTAAAAGTGAGACCAGTGGACCTCCTCTGTAACACCCTCATCAATTTGAATTGCACCTGCGGGACTTAGGAACTCATTTCTCAATGGTTACAATAAAAATAAAGTAAATAAAAAACACACTGTCAGCCATCATGTTTCATTAAGAGGGGCTTCCTATTTTATTTCCCAAATAATAGACTTCAATGTCTTCAATTTATCCTAATATATCTAGGAAGTCAAGTTGTGTCAACAGACCACCCTTCTGTGTGTGTTGCTTTGGGAGATCCAGAATGTGAGATGTCTGAGTTTATCTGTAATTATACAATGGCTTTCACAGCTGCTTGGAATTATGGTCAATTTGTTGCACAAGCCCTGATATGAGCCCAACGCACTGTGCCACACTCCACCTATGCAATGATGTATTTGATTTGGCATTGGGATGCATACAACTGTCTACTTGACATCTCTAATGTGACGGGAAAAGCTGAACACGAGCCAATACGCTCATTCAGTGTCAGTGTGATCGATGAAAAGAGGTTTAGCGGAAGATTTTTGCTATAATCGCAGAGCAGTCTCTTGACTCTGCCAATGTGGTGTGTGTCTGCGCATTTAACCATGAGTAAATGTGATTAATCGGAAAATCAACGCATTCCCTTGAGTGGCCCTTAATAAATCTGACCTCAGTTTAGCGGTTTAGTCCTGAGAGCTGCTTCATTTC
Source organism: Percina caprodes (assembly GCA_013375575.1). Lineage (NCBI taxonomy): Eukaryota > Metazoa > Chordata > Actinopteri > Perciformes > Percidae > Percina > Percina caprodes. Next base: position 2,038,872 of record JABXJD010000038.1, on the reverse strand, counting down.
ATTTCAGTGTTGTGTTTTATTCCCTCTTCTCTTGACCACACATACCTGAGCAATGTCTGGCTGTGAGCTGCCAAGAAGTTTCCAAGCTTATTATTGCCACGTCTCTCTCGAGTGTCCCGTACGTGGCTGGAGAGATGGCATCTGCGTTGAAAGGATATTTCTGCCCTGGTAGTTGAATGGGCTCTTTGTGTGACCGACTCAAACCTGCAGAGTGTCACGAAAAGTGCTACTCAGGTCCTTATCTGAAAACGGACAGAAATGAGTTCCAGACCTGTGCAGGAGGGAAAAGAGGGAAAAGTGTGCTATCTTAGATCTTGTAGGTGATTTGTCATCCTTTTGAAGGCCACTTTTAAATTCTGGCATCATGTTTTAAAATATTGTCATTGTGACTCACAGTGTTAGCACTGAAGAAAGTTGCTAATTACACTTTCATTAGGGTTGGTTTGGTTTAAAACAGATATGGCTTGTAATGATAGAACTGTAAGTAATGTTTTTGCTAATTCAAAGCTATTGCAGTGTGTCACTTTAAGGTCCTTTTGAGTACACATTATGTTCAACATTATAATTCACTGTCCTATTTTTCCTTGGGAATTCAGCTTTGTTATAGACTGAAAAATGCAGCTTTCATTAAGACATGAAACTCTCTAATCCTTTCTGTCAGCACTGGCAGCCAAACTGAAGTAACAGCAATTTCACCCTTATTTGTACCTCTGAACTTGCATTCAATAAACACATAGTTAGAACTGAAAAGGCCTTGGAGATCAATGAACAACTGTAATAGAGGTAAATGTTGGCACAGAAGTGAAGTTGGATCCCCAAAAGGTTTCAGTGTTAACAGAATAATTTACCGTACACAAAATGTGTATGAATTATATTGAAATTGAACTCTAACTCCTTCTGGAGATAACACAATGAGGTCAGCCACCTCTGTTGACATATTCCTTTTACCCCTATTAGTTAACAATCAATAACCCATAATGACCCATCTGCAAATGTATTAAAAAAGTATTCTTCACCATTGCAAAGGTGATGAGAGGTGCCTGGGTTCCTCCAGAAATGACACTTAGAATTGAGGCTAAACACATCTATCTTGGTTTCATCAGACCTGAGAATCTTGTTTCTCATGGCCTGCATGTTGCAGTGAGGCTTTGTCCTTCTGGAAGTGTCTCCCATCTCCTCAAAGGATCTCTGGAGCCTTCCCCCAGATCTGTGTCTCAGCACAATCCTGTCTCTGAGGTCTGCAGGCAGTTCCTTGGACCTTGGCTTTGGTCATTGTTGTTGATGTGACCAGCTGTGAGGCCTTTATATAGACAGGTGTATGCCTTTTTGTTTTTGCTATGTCTTTATGGGGTACTGATTGTAGAGTGACAGGAATTGTTTTAGCATGAGGCTGCAACATAAAAAGTCCCATGGCATGAAAATTTCACTTTATGAGGTTTTTTAACATTACTATGTGTTCCCTCAGCCTGCCTATGGTCCCCCAGTGGCTAGAAATGGCTATAGGTGTAAACCGAGCCCTGGGTATCCTGCTCTGCCTTTGAGAAAATGAAAGCTTAGATGGGCCGATCTGAAATCTTGCCCCTGATGAGGTCATAAGGAGCAAGGTTGCCTCCCCTTTCTCTGCTTTGCCCACCCAGAGAATTTGGCCAACCCATGAGAGAGAGACATCATGGCTTTCAAACGAGCAAAGTGGCAGTTGGTCAAGGCCCCCCCTCTCCTCCTCAAAAGCCACAGACTCAGAAATGGCACATACTAAGGAAAGCTCATTGTGGGACTGGCTCTAGTGGTTGTAATTCTGCACCAAGGCTGAATTTTGGGAAAGAAACTTCAGATATAGTATTAGGGGACCACTAAGCACCATGTCATGGAACCTATATATATTTAAGAAAATATATATGCTGATCAGCACCAACAGCAGCAGTCCTAGGATGCCTGTGTTTGTGACAATCACCTTCTGTTTGGTGAGACTGTTCCACATGTACTGTCCTTTTATGTATGTATCTGTCTTCTGCCCCAATATGCATGTACAGCTATGCTGCAAGACAAACAAGGCAATGATATAACATAAATGTTTGCCTGACCTTCCATGGGATTTGGGCCCCTAATAGCAAAAAGAAAAACAGTATTCTTAAAGTATGCTATTAAATTGGCAAAGATCGGAATTTGTATTTACTGCCAGTCAAATTAGATGGGCTGCTTTCACTCAAAAAATGTTGTGACCTAAGGCCAACATACCCAGTTGCACTGCTCTAATCTACAATACTGAATAATTTCAACAGCTCACAATCAGATGAAGATGAAGATGTGCAGTGTAAATATGTGTAAGACGTCTGTGCAAGTCTTGATTCAAAGCGACAATTATTTAAAGTACTAATTTGGAGTTTTTTTGTCCACTTACAGAGCTGATGAGGATCTGATGCAACAATTCAAAACTGTGTTAAATCAAATCTGATGGATGTGAACTAACAAACACTAGCATTTAGCTAATTTTAACATTTGTGTTAAATTAACATTGACCATATTGGTTGTGTTTCTATGTGTTTTTGAGAGACAGCAAAGTGTTACTGGGAGTTTCAAGCTCATTCAGTCACTGACTCCATTTCTGTCATCGCCAATGGAAACATAGAAGCTATAAAACATAGCATCCAAAAATACCACTGAACCACAGCAACCTCAAGTCTGGAGATCAGGTGTTCATGTTAAACATACATAGCTGATAAATCCATTATAAAGAAATGGAAGAAACAGTATTTTTAGGAGTAAATATACTGAACTTGCAGACTTTTAACTCACTTTTAACTTGCTTTATTGATAGTATTCTAAAATAATATGTTAAATTAGCATTACATCATTTATTGTTTACGTAAAAGGAACAGTTTGACATTTTTGGACATTTTTGTCGCAGAGTTACATAAGAAGATTGATACAATTTTATGTTGGATAGTGGCATTGATCATCGCATCTAACTCTCTGCAAGAAAGCAATCAAAATTGATCATCATTGTATGCCCTTTTAAACCACCTTGGCATAATGTTTAACTCATTTTTCTAAATCACGCTAATCAAAAGCTTGATTTACCAGTTCACCATTCTGTGGTCATCTGTGTTTGGGGGGATGCAGTAAGCAGGCCCAATTTGTTCACAACTTCTTTCTGTTTACAAAAAGCAGTGCTTCTCGATGAGAAACAGATTTTTTTGTGAGAGCAGCTGTGTGACTTGAAAAAGGCCGCAACCACTGTAGTAGGTCAGCTATAGTGGGTCAGATGAGATCTATAGGTTGTACAACCATAGAAACTATTGAAGTCTGAATAGAAACACTGATCCCTCCCTCCAGAGATGACTGATTAGAGAATTAGATTAGGTTATAGGGCCTATTACACTATATCTATATGTGTGTGTGTGTGTGTGTGTGTGTGTGTGTGTGTGTGTGTGTGTGTGTGTGTGTGTGTGTGTGTGTGTGTGTTTATTTGTAGATGAAGGCACCAGAACCAGAGTACATGTCATCAGGTTCCAGGCACGCGACAGAGAGGAGGTCAGAGGGCTGTCTCTGCATGTGTCTGTAACAGATGGGATGGTTTTAGGAAACGGACCAGACAATTGATAGCAGCGCAAATGGCCACAGAGCAGACATAAACTGCTTTAAGTAAGAGCTGTGGTTAATACAGTATGTGAGATACTTGAGCACAGGCCTGGACTGAGGTAGGGGAAGATGTAGCTTTACTTTGCTGGTGAAAATCCCTTATCCTTTCAATCAATTTCGGTGTGGTACTAGTATGACATATGGGAACTGGGCTTATGCACTCTCTTGTCAAGAGTTAGGTGAGAATATTCCACTCTCATGTCTCTAGCCTACTGAAGCTAAAGCCAGGACTCCGTTACTTAGCATAAAGACTTCCGTCTGTTTCTTAGTGATGTTCAAGGTGCAGGTTGCCATATTTTTTAATTATGGAGAGAAGCAGGTTAGCTGTGTCCCTGTACTTTCAGTCTTTACACTATTCTAAGCTAATTGACTCCTAGCTCTAGCCTAATTATGCACAAACATGAGAGTGCTATAAATGTTCTCATCTAACTCTTGGCAACAAAGCACATATGTATATTTCTCCGAATTTCAAACTATTCCATTGCTTTACATTGTCCTTGCTGTAAAGCTCATCTCCAACCCATTGTCAAGCATCAAGCAGGGTGAGCTATGATTCGAAATTATGCCAGAATTGTCTTTTAAGCAGTTTAAAATATATTGCAGTTGTGCAGGATGATTGCTGCTTTCCCCCTGTTCTGTGACTTAAAGGAGACATTATGCTAATGAGAGGGGGAATCTAATCTGAAGTTAACAATGTCTGAGTGCTCTGTAGCAAGGATCAAAGGAGTGAGTGTATTTCAGCCATGGTCCAACAAACCCTCTGGGCAAATGGGTCATGAAGGCCCCTGATAGCCACTGCCCCCAGGGTGGAACTGGGACAAGAGTGAGGAGGAGGTTGGAAAGTATTTATTAGGCCTTTATCATGCTCAAAGAGACAAAGAAAGTGCTGCTGATAGCAGGGGAAAATCCTCGGAAGGGTCTCAGTGAAAGTCAACAAAAAGAAAAGCTGGGATGTTGAGGGAATGTTTGATTTCTTTGAGTTATTGCAGGAATTGGGTTACCATCGTCAATCTGCATCTGGCCCACCAATGCTACATGAGCCCGTAAAAGTAGTCAAGTCAATAAATCATCCATCTGCATGGGTTATCTTATCTCTCTCTTTCTCTCTCTCTCTCTCTCTCTCTCTCTCTCTATTGTCTGTTTGGAGATTCCGCATTTGTCATAAGAAAAGAGATCATAGAAGTGAATTGTAAATTGTTGCACTGGGATTGTCACTTTAAATGCAACATTCAGAGACAAGCTCTGATTTACTGGTTTATCTTAGATGGAGAAAAGACTACAAGAAGGATATGACACATGGAAATATTTGAAATCAGTCATTGCAAGTCTTTTGTAGGGGATACTGTTCATTCCAGTAATGAGCATCATTTTGCCTTTTACAGAGTTCATAGACATTAAAGTGAAACCATAAATGAATTTATGATCATATGCCAAGAAGGCTAACAAACTTGTACAAAAAACTACTTCCCATATGATGAAATACCAGTTAGAAACATAACACAAAACAAAAATAGCATGTCTCTTTTTAAAATTATAGAATATGTATATAAATGTATGTATTTGTTTCTAATAATATTATTCACATCATGAAAAACTGCTATAAATGTAGGTCAAGTGTTTCTTTAAGCGCTAGAGAGAGGATGTCGGGCACTATAAAACATGACTGCCACCTGTTGGATAGAAAAAGTAACATGTAACAAAGCTGAAATAACTGTAAAATAGTCCTCTACTCATCCTACAAGAGCTTGGTTTGCTTTTTCAACAAACACATCCCACTTCTCTCCATGAATCTTGTCACACTAACATAAGCAAACTGACAACATAATCAATATTTCACATTGCCAAGTTCAGTAAAATCTGTTAAAATCACAAAATAATTGAAAGGGCTCTGTGTTTAAGTGAGAACATGGTTTTATGATCAGTGGAGACACACATACACACACACACACACACACACACACACACACACACATCTGTGAACTATGTCACAGCTTAGGGAGTTAAGTCCCAGACATGCTGTCTAGAGGAGGGCTCATCACTCAGCAGCCTAGGGGGGCTATTCTGCTGGTGTGTGCTGTAAATGTGGGGCTATTATGGGCATTAACTGTTTGTGCAAGTGTGTATGTGTCTGTACATGTTCATACAAAGTGTGTGTGTGTGTGTGTGTGTGTGTGTGTGTGTGTGTGTGTGTGTGTATATATAGAGCAAAAAATAGGTCTTCTGTCTCTATGTGTTGGGCATAATGGGAAGTCGCAGCATATCCTTTCTATTTCTATCCACATACCTCACATCATACTCGAAATATACCTGTGTGTGAACTTTGTTTTTATGTATACAGTGTATGGTCATTGTAAGCATCTCTGCTGTTTCTCTGTTCAACAGATCACCTCCCTATCTTGTTTATTAGAGGAAGTGGCTATTATTATTATGGGATTTACCATTGCTTCCAAAATATCCTACCTACTTACACTGCAGCCTGTAGGGCAGTTTGGTTTGGCTCTGTACTTCAGCACATTGCTTTTGAAGTGGAAGAATGACTTTGTTGTTAAGTTTACGTAAGTGCTGACTCTTTCCATTGTACATATACACGATGACACACATACATCTATAAAATAAAATAAAAACAATGAGTTCAACAGGGTTGTCTCCAATTTGGTTGTCAAAGATATAGTGCACGACTGTTGGATAATGGATGTTACATTCAAGCCATTGACAAATGTGTTGATATAAAGCTAATTAAGCCTATCAACTCCAAAAACTCTCTCTGTTTTTCTCAGTATGGCTATGTTTACATGATGAAGAGGGTCAGCGTTCTACGCTCTCAGTCATGGATTCGGAGCTATAGCTATGCTTACCTGATGTCAACGACAATCTACTCGAAACAGGGCATGTTTCAGTCACCCGCAGCAGTCGGATCCCGTCGTCACTGCAATTCCAGTACCACATCTAGCAGCTCAAAGGGACCTACCTAATATCGTGCTTGACGATCCTCATCCTTCTTCTTTCCAACTGATCTGTTGTTCCCCCCTCTCCACATCCCCCCCCTCCCTTCCCTAACACCCAAATGTATTTTGCTCCTTGTGTTAACAACTTTTCTCCAGCCATGGCAGCTCCAGTCACTTGGCCAGCTTCGTCGGTGCGTTGGCTTTCACCGGTTTCCCCCACTCTGCTCTAGCTTATTCTCTCTGGCAATTAGGTACATCCAGTCAACTCTCTGTCCGCAGCCCTGTGCCGGATCTTGCTTAATAATCCTGGACTTCCTTGTATGCTCCAGCTCCTTGACAGTTTTCGTGTCACTCATCCTTCCTCATTTAGGGCCCCGTGCTATAATTAATGATTTCCACAATCTCGCCATCCTTCTCTCCAATGACCCCTGGGTCTGGCACCTACATTGAGTTCTCGGGCATTAACCTGATTCATTGTCATTCCCGGTGTTGCTGCCCTCGATGAAGTAGAAACACATCATTTTGCTCCTGTCAAACTTTCTTCTCGCAGTCAAATGCTCCAAGCGCCTGTTATTTGCACTCCTTTGGCATCTGTAAGTTCTATAAGCAAATTCCTTCTTGTCTAACCTTTCGTCCAATGCCGCTGCCATCATCCTTTTTCCACGTTAGCGTTGTCTTGGACGGGCAAGCAAATGCACTTGTGGCAGCATTTCCTTGCTTCTCGGAACTTTATTTCCTTTTTTCTATGTGGTCTTTGTCATTTAGCTGTACACGACGCAGCTCCCTCCGTGGGTTTGGCGGTTGCTGTGGGGGTGATGATTTGCTTTCCCTCAGCACCACGGAATTCTGTGATTGGGCACAGAGTCCGGGTCTCCTTCATCGACACTCCATGACCTATACCCCATTGTTGTGGCTGCCATACTTTGGGGGCACAAATGGTCACAAGTCCATACTCATTTACACACCTCAAACTCTCTCATATTCACACTTAGAAGTTTCCTTCCCCATTTATGTCTTCCACCTCAGCGCGTACTTCAACACTACGAGCCACTAATCAAACACAGTACATCGGCTCCAGGTACGCCACCAAGGCATCGCCACAACACCCACTTTTCACTGTTCCAAAACGGCCACTTGATTCTGGTTTCAGAAACATCTGAACAGAGTTCCCTGCATTTCAGCCATATCACCCAAACATTATTCCAGCCACTCTTTAATCAGACAGCATTTTGGATCAGGCATCTCCGACCAAACCATTATTCCCAGGTTCAAAACCGCTTCTGAGACAGTCAACCCCGCACTCTGTTCCACATAATCTGACACTTTTGGGGTCTTTAAACTATTTAGGCAAAAACTGCTTCTGAGACAGAACCCCCACTCTGAGTCTCCTCTACCCAGTCATCATACATCGTCCCAGAATAGCCATCAGACGACATTCACATCAATTTATTTCTATCTGCACATTCATAATGGTCATCTGCACATTCATAATGTTCATTAAATCTTTAGCTAACACATAGTTGTGGCGTGGCCATGCTAGCGAATGACGGATAAACGCTACTAAGAACTGTGTGGAGGAGGGGGTGGGGATGAGTGCACGATCACCAAAGTCTTTGCGTCATGTGGATGTGCCGACAATGTTGTTGTCATTACTTGGAATTCCTCATGTAGGAGGCAGAAACTACACACTATAGCTTTATTTTAAGCCTTCAACAATGACACATCATCACACATTTACGTTGATAAAACAGTTTACACATCCAGCAGATAGAAGGCAACACTAGCATTCATTTGGAGTAGTGCTTCCGGCCATCTGGTAATTTACTTTCCCTTTATAGTTTGGTTTTAGGTCTCCACCAACTCGTCATAAGTCACTAGATTTGTCGTTTGTTCTTCTGCTGTTTGGTGCTGGGCAGAGTAGTATAGTCAGTTTCTAGAGCTTTTCTTTTCTGAAACCAGTTTCCTGTTGCGTCTGGAAATATCCCCATGAGACTGGTAAGAAAAAACCAAAACAGTTAAGTTGCACACCCAAAAACAAAACAATGAGTGAAAGTCACTATAAAACCAAAAGGGAAACTGCAGAGTCAGAGGATAATCAATACGAGCAACCCTTTTGCATACAAGTTGTCATTTGATTTACTGTTAATATAAAAATATTGATTATAGCCGCTTTAAAGTCGGCACTTTAATAGCAAAGTCTTTGCTTTATTATAAATCCAGTGTGTTGGAGTAGAGTGCCAAAACAATAAAAAAACATATCTTTGTATAATAATTCAGAACTGTAAATCAAACCAGTACAAACAACAGGCTTACACACAATTTGAACACTGTATGTACTTTTTTCAACAAATAAGCTTTTGAGATGTTGAGAAAACTGGCCAGAATTTTTTAATGATTAAAAATAAAACAAAATGTAAAGGTTTTCAGATCACTCTGTTATGAAATGTTGTTAATCCAAAGTCAACACTAACAGGCTATTAAAACCAGTGCCTGTGTGTTTCTAAAGAGAGAGTGCTGGACTGAGGTCAGAGTGGAGACAGAGGTTTGGGTTGTCACTGTTAAATAGAGAAATTATTTATTTTCTAGGTTATGGCAGTATGAGTCCAAATGCGCACACACACACACACACACACACACACACACACACACACACACACACACACACACACACACACATACACATACACACACAGAGTACCTATTTCCCCTTCTTCTCCCAGCAGAATTGAACTTTCATTTTACCCCCCAGGGAGAGGTCGGTCTCTGGTTTGTTTATGTACCGTAGTCATGTGAGGCTGCACCACAGTGAGGTTGGTGATGTTTAGGCTGCCTGTGTCCTGTCTAACCTTCCATAAGAGGGGGGCTAAGGTCCCACAAGGTATCAAAATATCCCTTTGTGGGTTGATGGACACAAACCAGACTGTATAAGTGGGAACAAACAGGTATATATGTGGACAGAGGTTTTCTTTAGTTAGAACACGTTTTTGTGATTAGAGAGGTGATTTAGTTGATTATACCAGTCAACCACTAGATGGCAATAGAGTATATAACATAAAACATGACCTACACCCTTAGCCATACACACTGGTATGCATGACTACACACGTACATTTAAAGGACATATAAAGAGGTAAGCTCAAGATCTTAACAACATATGGGAAGTCGGCTGTTAAATCGTAGTTTCTATGCAGACATTAATCAGTCAGATCTGATGTGTGTTTGATGTGACATAGTCATTGTTGCTGTAGCTCCATCTCTGCCTCCGTTTTGTCTTGTTTGTGGTTTCAATGTGGCCTCTGAGACTTTTCTCCTCTTTGTTGTCTGCTTCATATTGTCTTTACTGCATGGACTGTTTTAAGGCCATTGCCATCATCTGTGCTTGTTTGTTTATGTGCCACTTCTTTGTATGTTTTAACCCTTTTTGCTTATGCCTGCTGTTATTATAGATGTAATGTACCTCATTTAAATATGTTAACTATTGTATTTTTGAATGCCAAAAATTCTGATTGTCAGCTGGCCGGGGGGCTACAGCTGGAAATTAGCCGTAGAGGCTAAAGCTACTCCTTTTACTGTACAGTTAATTAAGGGGAACTGTCCAAGGCATAATACCCTAAACTAAACTATCAGATGGTTTTGAATTTGCATTCAGTTTTGGAGGACAAATATGCATCGTTGTTACTAAAATGACCAACGATAGCAAAACACATCTGCATATTAAAAGCTTTTTTGTATGTTTTTGATGTGTCCAAGGGCGCTAGGTGAGTGGGTGAAAACATTGTGGTGCTGTTTTGGAGGAAAGTTGCATTTTATTTAACCTGTTTCTGTGGCACAATGGGTGAGAGAATAAATCTATACCCACCCTCCAGCAATCTCACTGTGAAAAAAACAGGCCATTTTACTATTTTGCAGGAGAAGGAACACAATGGTCTAACATTACACCCTTGTAACTCTGCTGTATACAGGCCTCAACCTCCTCTGTTATGGGTTTTATAAATGCCAAACCTGAAACATGATATCTGAATAGGTGAGTGAAAGTTAATGTGAACTTGCTTCACCATATACACACTAGACACACACCCTTTGGGCCTAATATTTTAGTGTGAGACATAAAGCATTTGCAGCAGGCTCAGTAAGGTGACAATAGTGAATTTGATATACGTTTTCTGTATTGTTGCTGGAGCTTGGAGAAATGGCAGAGCATCTATTAAAAACAGCACCATTTTGTATAGGTACAAATATGTATGTGTATATTTTATTTGCCTATAAGACATGAATAGACAGAGAGGAAGTTAGAATATAGTCTACTCACACTTACCTTAACAGAGTGTAGCTGAGTAGTACAGTACTTACATCATAGGAATGCCGTTGGACATTGGATAATCTTCAGAGAATGCTAGAAGTATATTAACAAACAAAAATTTAATCTTATAGCTATCTTGTTCATTTAAAAATATTTAGAATTATAAACTTTACTTTGACCTCACCCCTTTCAATTTGAAAACCTTTTTTTCCTACATGAGAGAGTCAAAGCCTGAGATGGCAGTAGCTGCTACTGCTGCGTTAGTTAGCTTTAGCATTAGTTTAGCTAGGTTGTACATCATAAGTGAATTTATCTACTTTCTCCTTTAGTTCTGTGCAGTAACTAAATGCCAGTTCATTCAAATTGATCTTTTTAATTCAGATAACAGTACATTTAGCTTATTTTCAAGTAGGCTATTTAACAGTTACCCAGTTTGATTCTCACCAGTTAGCTTTAGCTTTAGCTGTCTGGTAGGCTGTTCCTATATGCCAGAAAGAACAGTTAGTTAGTTAGTAGTTTTAGATCTGTTTTTAGTTAGTTAGACTTACTTTGCCAGACCTTCCTCCACAGCAATGTGGCGTAGGGTTTGGCTAGTCTCTGGAAGGAACTTGTTTTGGTGGAGCATGTGTATGTTCAAAAGTTGTTGTAGTGTAGTAGTTGTGCAAGAGAGAACTGTACTGAACAGACTTTTGTATAAACATGCACATTCCCAACATTCAGATCCATTCCCAACCTACTTCTTCACCCCTCTAATCTGTCCCAAAATTTTTGTTTTGGACGTGGGATCCTGTGATGCTCTGCCAGTGGCACCCGGGCTGCTGAGCACTGCTCAAATATTTGAGCTCAGACGCAGCCAAGTTGACTTAGCTTGGAGCACGGCGTTCCCATAGCTTTTGATAGGATGCCTGTGCAGAGCACTGTGCTCCTCTTGTGCCTCGTTCCATCTTGTGTCAGTAAGTTTCAAAACAGAGAGGCTGGGCTACATGAGAGAGGACAGAGGTTCCCTCACCATCAGAGACATAATCTGGCTAACTTCTGCTACCCTGAGTTACTGACTAGTCTAGATCAAAGCATTTTGGTTGAAAGGGTTTGGTGGGTTGCAGAGAAGCTGGGTTTCTACGAAAGAAATGAGGAATAGTTTAACTTCCATTTTTAAAAACTGTAGTGCTAATTTAAATTCCAATACAAATATAAATTAACGAGTGGTCAAGTCTATTCCAACCTTTTCCCATTATACACTGACCGGTGGTGTTGAATTCCTAGACTAGCCGAACACACAAGGATGCTTCTTTACACACTTTCTTTACCTTACAAGTATGTGTAGTGTGCACAAAAGTATGGTATAATACAGGGCTGCAATGCAGTATTTTAGTTTGTGAGTTGGTTCACTATAATTCAGATCATTTCAAAAGACAGCAGATGAAAATTTAAGTTGACTTTAACTGACTTTACTTGAAAAATCCACTCAGGTAATTTCAAACCAATATAACAGAATGACATCACACCAAGATCGGCAGGGGGATATGTCATTTTTCAATATGTAATGCTAAATTGAGTAAAGCTGTACCTCGGGCAAATCTGTTGCTTTTTGTTCTTAGTTGCAACCTTGTCAAGTATTCTTGTTACAATCCTTAAAAGTAAACCTTGTTGTTATTTCTTATACAGAACATTAAAACTTTCAGCTTCATTATGAAATGTTGTGATGCATGCTGAAATGGCAGGGGCCCCTTGCTGCTTTAACATTTGGATGAATAATTTCCATTTCGAGATGAGAGACAAATCAAGGTTTAAAAAAATAATATTTGAAGTTGAACATTTTCTCCCACTTGGCTTTTAGATAACAGCGGAATCAGACACATTGTAAACAGTGACAGAGAGCGGATCTTAAAGTCTATAATGAAACAACAAAGAATCGCAATGATGATAGACTGTATACACAATGGCAAAATCCCCTGGACAACAACAAGACAGAGAGGCTAAGAGAGATAATTAAATTCCATGAATACCTATAAAAAGGGTTTGATTTTCTCAGAAAACCAAATTCATCTTGCTCCAAGCGTAGGTTAAATAGGAGATGTTTGCAGTCCAAGGAAATTCCCATGGTAGACTAGAACCCTGTTGTTTCCATGAGAAAGAGGAAACCGGGCCTACGCAGATACAGCCGAGTGCTGCAGCCCACGGGTTGTGTGAGCTGGAGGTCGTCCAACTGAGACGAGTTTTGACAATGAGATATCTGTGGAATGATCAGCACCCATATGACTACCCATGGAGCAAAGGGAGTGCTTCCCTTGTTCTCTTTATTCTTTTTGTTTCTCAGAGAAAAGTGTCAGTCTGAAAACGGTGTAGGCTCTTTTTCACCATTTACCTTTTTTTCTGTCTCTACCCTTGCATCACCTATTTTTCCACGGCTGTTTAACCTGTCATGTCTGATTTAAAGGAAAGGTGGTGACATTTAGCTGCAGGGTCATTTGAAGTTTCCACTTGTCCATCTCCAAATCAATTTTAACCTGAGGATGAACTCCCATGTGCTTCTTTAACTTTATCCTGTTTCATGCAGAAAAGGTTTGTCCTAATTCTCCTCTCCCCAGATAATCATGATGTGTCATGCATAGCTCTGTTTATTCCTCAGACAACTCTTTCTTTTATCCTCCTATTTCCTAAAAGTAACATTTAACTAGAGTACTCAATGATGATGCACTCTCTCACTATGTTTGAAAAGCATCCAAAAGCCTTGGCTTGACAATAGAGCAGTACCATCTTTTATCTTTCTACACTTGCAGTAAAGACTTTCTGTTGCCTCAAACCTCTCTGATCACATGTTTAAAATGCGTCATCAGAGAATACATAGCACAGTTGTTGTCATTGACCTGGATTTATGCTGATTTGGTCAGACGATGTCATGACCATGAAATAATGATTTTGTCAGCCAGGCTCACCAGATGTTGGCTGTGATGTACAGTTTTGTTTGCCAACTGAAAAGAGGACGAAAGGGCAATATGTACCCATTTGTATGTTGTTTCAGTATAGGCAGAGGTCTCGACTAAAACAACCTGGAAACTCTAGTGGGGACGAGTCCCTTTAGAGCTTCAGTGCGTAACTTTTTGACATTAATAAACGTCACATTCAAGCCATTGCCAAACGAGTTGCTACAAAGCTAATTAAGACTATCAGTTCCACACAACTCCATCTGTATTTCTCAGTATGACTATGTTCAGAAGATTTTGTCGACTTTTCCGCATAGAAGCTTGATTGAAGATAATTACCTCTTCTAAAGAGTCCATCATGTTTTTTTTAATCTTCATTGTCCACCTTGGCCACTAGCAACTGCATGGGTGAGGGATGGGGGCGCGTGCGGATCACGGCTCCTATTAAGTGGACGTGCAGAATGTTTTGTTGTCATTACTTAGAATTCCTCATGGGGATCATATGTGCTTTACTGTAGACTGGGTAAACCCCGCCCACTCTTATTTTTACAAAAATGCCAGCTACTGAGCCATAACGTGAGGTATAAGATAATGGAGCCTTTTATACATTGTCGTGTTTCTTTAGAAATAAACAATGGACAACTAAAGTTTTTTAAGCGCTTCAGATGTCAAGTTATTCACTGTCAAAGTGGCGCCAAAATGAATGGCAGTCAATGGGATACTAATGGCGGAGGAGTGCTGGTAGCATTAAAATGGCGCCATAGGAACTACGCTTCGTAGACACTTGCTTATCCCCTTGAGCGGCACCAACTCGCAGCACCTGTTGATGCCGCTGTTGCTTCTACATCACCCGGATCGTTGGTCTGATTGGTTGAAGGACTAATCCAATTGCGTACAGAGTCATTTGAACTATGCCAGTTGGTCACGCCTCTTGTGCAGAGAAAATACAGAGCAGACTCCCCAGACCAATGCTCAATCTCAACTCTATTGAGCTTGGCTTGGTCTGGTGATAGCCAGACTAGCTTTACTGCCAAACACTGATCTTCTAATTCTAATACGTTAGCAGACATTTATAAGACACTCTAGCAGCACACAAGAGTTATGGCTTTTGTAAAAAATCACCTCCAATATGTATCTTTCTGCTGAAGGGTGCACTTCAGGGCATTTTGACTGACTTATTAGATCCGTTCAGGGCAGTTTCCTTTACTACATATTACAGTGGATAGACTGCTTCCACAGAATCTTAAGCACTTGATTTGTCAATGCCAGCCACTGACAGACTCAGCGTAGGCATTTATTTCTCCCTTTAAAGTATGGTTGACATTAACAAAGTTTCATTAATTGTCCTTTGCAATTACATTTGCATAAAACCTCAAAACTCACCACTCAAAGCATTAGTTTGATTACTCACCTTCCTATAACACAGCCCATGCACACCCACACACCTACTCAAACACACATACCCATGCATACACACACACACACAATGCTTTGTCCTGTTCCATGTCAGTTAATGTGTAATTAGAGGCAGCTCAATTTGCATTTTTAATTAAGCAGTGCATAAAGGGAATACAAGGACCAGATATTGGTATGGTATTTAATGGCGTGGAGGAGAGTTTACTGTTAATTACAGATATACAGTCTGATTGCTTTCTGCTATCTAATGAATTTTCTACCAGGATAAATGGCTTGATCTAATAGACATGCCCCGGTGAAACCCACTGGACCACCAGCTTTAATAGCAACAAAAAGTTCAAGTTGTCTCTTCTCTATTAGATAAATCATTTGTAGATGTTCAACAGGCACACAGTTTATTTGCATCATTATAACATAAAGCTATTTCGTAAGCCCCCCACCCCCACCCCAGGGCCATGCAATGGATTGCATAACTGATGACTTTTCTTTCTAATATATTTGTTTTACTCATTTGGAAGAGCACTCTTGTAAAGCATGTCACCCAACCATGTTTAAAGGCAAAAGCATTCATACCTGTTCTGGATGGCCTCAGTGGTGGGTGTGATTGTAGGATTGTCTCTTTCGGAATGTTACAAAAGAATATTTTGCCATCAAAAAGGGAGTTTCAGACACCAATAGACTATTAGACAAGAAAGTGGTTTGTTTTGAAAGTACAAAACCACAGTGATGGCATATTGTTTCCTTTTTAGATTAGATCTAAAAAAGGTCTGTTGTGTTTGGTGTAATCTGGGTCCAGACTTTACTGACATCAAGCTTCAAATTCCCCACATTCAGCTTTTTGAAAGCTCAACTGCCATCCTGAAATTTCCCATAACTACTGTCTGCTGCTGCCGGGAAGAAGCTCGTCTCCTGTGAGCTTTTGTGGGTGAAGATGACACTGAAAGCAGAATAAAGGCATCAATTTCTTTTTAGAACATCTACACTTCTGTTCTGATTTGGGAAAGGTTTTCTTCACTAAAAGTTCATCCTTTCATCTCCTTTTCCAGCACACAGCGGTTTTCTCCATTACAAGAAGACATGATAAAATAAGGCAAGATGACCTGAAAAGGACACAGTAAACAAGTATGTTTTTTGTACAGACAGTGATGAGGCCAGGATGATCTGACATACAATATGTCGTGTGAATGTGTGCGTGTGTGCCACATTACCATCCAAGGAGATGAGGGAATCCAAAATAGCACATTCAGCTCAGTCGATACTGCTCTTTGGCTCTTTTTTATGAGTGTTTTTCCTTCACAAACAAGTAGTAGCAACACACACACACTTACGCACGCACACAGGCACGCACACACACACACACACACTCACTCACAGAAGTACTTCCAACAAGCATATCCCTCTGCTCTTGTTAAAAATGCATGTGTGCTGGCATCCCATTTGGATAGTAAAGTGACATCGTAGAGAAAAAAAAATGTCAGTCTCAAACATCTTCTTGAATAGCTCTGAGGGGGGTGAAATGATATTAGGATCATGGAGGAAAGAAAGTCTTAGCATGTTATTTAAAAGATGAGAAAGAAAAAAAAGAGATGCAATTCTCATTAACAAGTGCGACAGGTGCAGAAAGCCCCTCATCAGCCATCGCTGTCGTGAATGTGAGTCGTTAGGGAGTGCTAAAGAAAGGCAGCCAATCTGGATGGAAAGCTGAATTCTTTCTCAAGGCTCAAGGAATTAAAAAAATAAAGCTGGTGAAGATTTCATGCCGAGCAGCTGACTGGCTGTTATTTGCACAAAAATGAACCCCAAAAGGAAATCTGTGTTTAATGTTTAGTAATGTGATTAAGGATGCCACTGACTTTGCAGCCCTTTGGTCAACACATGTGCAACATTAAAAAACATGGTGTCATTTCACCCCTCTGTGAGGCATTGAGCTCACTACACTAAATGACTAAACTCTGTGATCATACTAAATGCCAAAAAAAGTGATCTAAACTGCCTGTATTCCCATTACACAGCAACTAGACCAGATAGTTTAACCCTTGGGTTGTCCTCTGGACAAGATCAGAAATATGGGTTTCTTAAAGCTACATTGTGTAACAATTTCTCCCATCTAGTGGTGATTGTAGACAACCAACTGAATTTTACTTTCTCGGATGTTACTGTTTTTAATATATTTCTCTGAGTAGTATGTAAATGAAACCAAAATTAGCTCTTAGTTTACACGCAGCTGTGTTACAACTCCTTTACGTGAGTACCATGGAAACCACAACACATATGATTACATTTCTGTTACAAGGTAGACAATCCTGTTTCATTATTGACGTAAGGAAAGTATCCTACATGTCGTTCTAGCGTAATGCACAACCACGCTATTAGTTAGCCAAGCAAGTGTAAAACTTTGAATTTACATAAATAGGCAGAATTACCTGTTGAGAAGAAAGCAGGCAACTTTGGTGTCCCCTACACCTTATGAGCTCTTTCCATCTTAGAAAAACCACTCCAATATTAAATTTGGTCTTGTTGCTTTGCCTGTCGCGTAGTCGTTTTAATTTTTTTTTCTCAGTTACATGTCCTCGAGAATATGCTTTCAAATATGCTGGCTGTGAGTTGCAAGTAGTCTTCTCCCCCTCCCTCCCCGACCTTTGTCACAGTCAATGCCACTGAGTGAAAAGAGCAAAATGTGGAGGTATGTCCCTCTTTGGCTAATGTAGTAATGTAGTACTATGTTTTCAAGATGGAAGCGCAACATGGCAGCTGTCATTCGAGCGAATCGCTAGTATGTATTCTGAATGATTCTGAATGGCAAATTCTGCGCATACGAGAATACTTTGATTAGTTGGTGGAAGTAATTACACATGAATGAATAACATATTTGTAAAACAACAAAAGCATTTTTGCAAACAATGGAGCTTTAACAAATTGCCCCAAAATAACTTGGATGCAAGTATGTAAATTGAATGGAACCCATATAACATATACATCCATGCATCCATATTCTTCACAGGGAAGATTAATGATTACTTCCATTGAATTTTGGTTGCTTTATTTAATTTTATGGTATTTGAAAAAAAATTATGTTTAAATGGTTTCAAAACAGCATCCTGACCAAAAATCATGATTCACTCAACATCCTCTGATCTTAACTATTCTATTAGTCAAAATAATTCATAATATCTGCTTTTTTTTTAACTAAAAAGAATAGGTATAATGTCATTTTATTAGGTTTATTGATCATGAATTACAAAGAGGGACAAAAACGTTTTAAAAAAAAGCCAAAAGCGTCAAAAAAGTCAGTAAAAGTTAAAGAAAAAAAACTTATTTTTTAATTTTGAGTGACAAGTTCATGGATGACATACAACATACATGACACACATAGACAACACAAGGGTTAAATGCAAGACAAGGCTAAATATTATACTTATGGGATCAGGCTGGTGACATTCTACATATTTATTTGAAAAACATAGGGAGGATTGGTTGTTTTGCTCGGTTTAGTAAGTTCCTACAAGTCTCTTTATTGTATGTGTCTTTTAGAGTTTTGAAGTCCAGTTTAACTTACACACGTTTCTGACGGCTTGAGAGTATTGTTTTCCTATCACAAAAGAAGGAAATGCCTGATGTTTTGTCCTTTGTTTGCAGTAAGAAACTTTCTTCACTGCCAAGTGGACTGTGGGAACCGAATCACCTGTCAATCAGAGTTACCACTGTCACTGGATGTCATGATGAGGCGCTCAAACTGTCACGAAAACAAATTACAGACATACTTGCAACCTGTTTTTAAGAATTAGATAAGTATGAATGGGCTTAGAGCCAAGTCCCACAAACAAAGTAGAAAAGAACTAACAAATTGTTGGTTTTGGTGATTTCATGTGATGTGTTGACAAAAAGAAAAAATTTAAAATACTACCTGTCTTATTATGTAACACCTCCGACGTTTCAAAAGTTCTAACTGCAAAAAGAGTAATAAACTACTGCTGTATTTGTGTCTTCTTGACACAACAAAGTAATCACACAGCTGTCATGCTAGAAAGGCTTGTGTACTCCGACTTGTATGGTAGACAAAGCTTTCTTTAAAAACTGCTTCTGATGGGAATGTCACACCTGATGTTGCCATTTTGATCTGTTTGCAGTTATTCTTTATGGCTTTGAAAAAACATCAGTGTTGTTAAACCAGAGAAACACAAGGGCGTACAATTTGGAATAGAGTATGCAGTTAGCTGGGTCCTCCTTGAGATTTTATGCTTCACGTTAACTTTGTCTGTAGCTGCACCCACCCACTGACAGTCTGTCTGAGGACCTGAGGAGTGGCAGGTCTCTGTTTGAATGCCCTTACTAGAAAAAAGTATTGGCTGGTGCCCATGTCTCCTTACATGTGGCTGACAGGCCGGCCGGCTCAGGGATGGAGCACGTAACTTGTAAAAGACATGACTTAGCCTACGCCTTAGTTTTCACAGCCTCTAAGCTATGTTTCTTTCTTCTGTGTTGCCAAGGTAACCCTAAGCCTGGAAGAAAAACATCCCACTTACTGTCTACCCAGCTGAGAGAAAAACTGACAGCGAGAGACAAAGCAGACCAGTCTACATATTCTATGATTTAGGTACAGTAAGTGTGTTTATCACTTGTGGTGGTATGTGACGCTGTCTTTTTCCAGTAGAGCCCTGCAATGGTTTTTATTGTCCCCTTTCCAGTTCTATAAAACATGTTCTCATAAACTGACAAAGTTTATACTCTTGACGGCGCACCTGTAGGACAGCATGTGAATGTGCTCTTTCTTAACAGGGAAAGCCACACACGCTGAAAGAGGCTAACACGACATACCGCAGAAAACACTGCAAGATCGTGGGATTTTAAAGAAATGTGTCACTGAAATAACATCCTTTCTTGGCTTTAAAGCAGAAGGAGACTTTCTATGTATAAAATTGACGAAGACAGACTTTGTGCAGAATTCCAAATGCTACACAGACATTAATTCTGTGTCTATTTTATCTTCATTAAACATCTTTATTTATATGGTTGAATCTTGAATGTCAACATGGTTTATTGGTCACAAAGGCACAGTTATCAGCAGTGGTGAAGGAAGTATTCGGAGCCTTTACTTAAGTAAACCACACTGGAAAAATACTTATTACAAGTCCTGCATTGAAAATGTTACTTAAAGTATAAGTACAAGTATGTAATGCAGAAAAATTGTGTGCTGATGATGTGAGTTAAGGTTTACTATGAATTCCAAATAAGAAAGTGGCTGATGTGATTGTTTCTGCCTCATATTTCACCTTCACATAGATTTCCTGAAATTCACATTACACCCAGCATGTCACAGGAGGTTTCAAAATCAATGGAAATTGGATTTCTCCTGGAAAGTTACAGTAGTGTGAGCAGAGAGAAATCAGATAAGCTTTATTTTTTAGGGAGAATGAAATGTAGATGAAGGGGGTTTTCACCAGAAAAGGTGTTGATGTGCCTCCACTGCTCTGCTTCTCTTGTAACAGAACACAGTATATGTATGTATTTCACAGATATTCCATCAACAATGGATGTGCAGTAATACTGAATGAGGGAACAGCTTTTCAGTCTAGCATTTATTTTATTTTCCTATTCAAATGCAAATGAATGAAAATATTTACACACTTGAATTCACGGGTTGCTGTCTTTTTGCCAGCTACAACATAAACACGTTTCTCACTTCGAGCAAACATATGGCACTGTATCAAAATAAAGCAGCAATATTTTTAGACAAATTTAGTGATGCCGTTTCAAGATAAAAAATTATCAAAATGTGTTTTTTTGTTGTCATTTATCATTTCAAACTGCAAAACTGCGACAGGATATTGACAGCAGGGGTTGATTGAAGGGTTAATGGTGCATAGGATATCATTTTTATTGTGACAGCCTTCACATTTGTCACACTATTAAGCTGAACTGCTCTATTAAATTTGACTCTGTCACACTTTGTCTCACCTAAGCATCCAGTTATCTAAATGAAGAACGGCTCCTTGACATTCAGAGTTTTCTGGACCTGGTCAATTTTTATATTGGTTGGAGAGGGTCTGTCTCCTTAGTAACTGTTGCTAAGCCTATTAAACTTAAGTAATTTAGCCGGCCAATGAGAATTTTGCCGGCTGAAATGCCAACTGTTGCTAGCTAGCTAGCTAACTAATCTAACATCGCATCTCACATCTCCTGCTGACTTTTTAATGATTCCAGCTGCCTTGTTTTAAAATTATTAAAAATGTAAAAAAAACAACAACAAAAAAATGCACTTGCAGGACAGAGCTGCTTAAATTAACTTAAACTCTGATAGCAACCAGGACCAGCTTTCAAATGGGGAATTACTACATGTGCTAGTCGTGAGCATTGACTGTAAATGAGTGGACGGAGCATGTGTGACGTCACCCATTGGTTTGTGGAGATCAGTAAGTTGTCCAGTTGGCCGTTATGGGCGCAGCCATCCTGTTGGCAGATGTGATGATTTTAGACGAGAGGAAAGAGTGAGGGAGGAGCCCTTACACTCTACGTTATGTTACACACTTTCACTGGCAATCACATCATAGCCACACTTCATTGCCAATTTTTAAAGCCAACGAGACCATAATTAAAAAAATTAACATTATTCTGTGTTGCGGAAGACTTAAAACTAGCGATTGAAACCATAAACTCATTATGAAAAATGTTTACTGAGGTAATAAAAATCAAGTGAGAAGTGGGTCACTTTCTCGTAGACTTCTACAGAAATCAGCCTCCTTTTGCAAACGCACGTGTCGCCCTCTGCTGGAATTCAGATAGAATGCAGGTTTAAGACACTTTCGCATTTGCAGCACTTTGCAGAACTGGATGCTTTGTCCATTACTACAGTATACAGTCCATGGTTGTGAACGTGGCTATTTTTTTTAACGTAACCTGTAATAACTGTAAAATAATGTAGTTACAGTGGTGCTCGAAAGTTTGGGTACCCCTAGTAAAAAGTTGTATTAATGTGCATAAAGAAGCCAAGAAAAGATGGAAAAAATCTCCAAAAGGCATCAAATGACAGATTAGACATTCGTATAATATGTCACAAAAAGTTAGATTTTATTTCCATCATTTTAACTTTCAAAATGACAGAAAACAAAAAAAAATGGTGTCTGCAAAAGTTTGAGTTAATACCTTGTACCAAGTTAGAAATTTTATTAAATCCATTTTTCCTTCTACTCGTGAAATGTTCCCTGTGCCACTGGCTGCAATACAACCGCAAAGCATGATTGACCCCCCCCACCCCATGCTTAACAGTTGGACAGATGTTCTTTTCATTAAATTCTGTGCCCTTTCTTCTCCAAACATACCTTTGCTCATTGCGGCCAAAAAGTTCTATTTTAACCTCATCGGTCCACAGAACTTGTTTTCACAATGCATCAGGCTTGTCTATACGTTCATTTGCAAACTTCAAATGCTAATTTTTGGGGTGAGGACGTAGAAGAGGTTTTCTTCTAAGTATCTCTTTATATTGGAATGGTGTACCACAACTCCAGTGTCTGCCAGGTCTTTCTGGATGGATCGTGTAGTCAAACGTGGGTTTTGACTTGCTTTTCTCACACTCCTGCGAGCTGTTCTGTCTGATATTTTTCTTGGTCCAGATGTTGCTTTAACTTCCACTGTTCCTGATGACTGCCATTTCTTAATTAGATTCCAAACAGAGGATATTGGCATCTGAAAACGCTTTGCTATCTTCTTATAGCCTTCTCCCACTTTGTGAGCGTCAACCATTTTCAGTTTCAGTTTTCTAGACAACTGCTCAGAAGAAGCCATGGTGCTGATTGTTGGGGCAAGGTCAGATGAGTCTGGGCATTTAAACCTTAAGATTGACATCACCTGGTCTTTCCAGATGAAGACTGAGAACAATCCATGACACTGTCAGGTCTCAGCTTTCCAAAGGGGGCGGTGCATGCTATAAACTGTGCAGGGTGCCCAAACTTTTGCAGACGCCATTTTTTTGGGGGGTTTTCTGTTATTTTGAAAGTGTAAATGACGGAAATAAATTAAATAAACTTTTTGTGACATATTATACGAATGTCTAATCTGTCATTTGATGCCTTTTGGAGATTTTTCCATCTTTTCTTGGCTACTTTATGCACATTAAATTTAAATTTTTACCTGGGGTGCCCAAACTTTCAAGCCCCACTGTAGGTAATAATGTGAATCACCTACTACTGTAGATAGTACACTAGTCAGTTGGACATGCTTAGAACTGATGAACCAGAGCTTGACAGTCCTGCTGTGCTTAGTTTGGGTTGCTATGCAATGATTTGATGATCACTGTTGAGGAGAGGGGTATATCAAAGGGTTAGGGTTAGGTTTAGTGAACCCTATATCAAACGGTCAGCAGTATAAACCGATAAATAAATTATTCAAACCTGATAGTAAAACTGTTTGGTTACAAATACCACAAAAACATTTTTTGTGGCAGTGTTGGCTCTGAGTAAAGATTCAGATCTCAGTGATTATAGCTCTGAGATTCACTGAAATTATGCATAATGTATTCATTTTAGTAAGGGGTGAGCACAGAGATAGGAAAATAAATAATATAAATTGTTTTGGAAGTACACACCTGTTATGCTTTATCCATACTGTCTGTGAGTCATGGCAATATTGGAACATGGCACAAGAAACACTCCACATTTCCAAGTTTGAATACTCAGTGGCACATTGTTCTTGGACCTGCTTGGTGAGACAGAAGTGTCAGTTGGTGGGATTAATGAGTATTTATTAGTAGGACAAACCACTTTGAAACGAATCATCTCATTCTCAAGGGGGTCCTTAAAACAAATATACAGATGCATGCAGATAACAGTCTGAAAAGGCCACAGATGCCTTCACAGATCAGATTAGAGACGGGTGAACTCAGGTCCTCTCGTTAACGCTGTTAACTCTTATCTTGTGTAATTTAAGGGGTAATACAATATATATTTTTAAATATTTTTTTTAAAGTACACTTGCACAATCTAACAATGAACAATATTGTCATTTGGTCTCATTATATATAGTCTGTCTTCAACTTAAGAGCAACTCATTAGAATGTATACTGAGAACATTTTAAGAGCTCCTTTTAGTTTGTTTTGTTACAATTTGCTTGGGTAAACTACAAAGTCAAAATACCACTTGTTCCTGGCAATATATTTGGTACGCTTTCCATTCATGAACAGCAATCTCAAGAAAATCATTTGCTAATCACTTTGGCTGGGCTTTATGATCCATCAGATGACTGGAACCCCTAACCTCAATTACTGCTTTACATCAGCAGTGCGAGACAAAGAAGATGGGAGGGAGCTTTGCATTTTCTTTCTTTTCTGCAGAGACAAAAGATCAATAAGAAGTTGTAAAATATTCAACTTTTAGAATGGTCTTTTTCCTGTCCGGGGGCCTTAGGTGACTGAGCCTTCATTCATATTTATAGCACCCATTGGTGTAGTGATCTAGGATCATGCACCAACTCCCAGAGCCCCTTTTCAGTCATTCCTAACCACAAAACTGAGGCTAAATCATAATGTCATACTCTGCGGTGCTTAGGTTACAGTGACTGGTTGCAGTGTGCTCACCCAGCCTTCAGGGTCAAAGGATTCTGAGCCAAATAACACCCTGTCAGCAAATGAGGGAGGGTACGTCAACATGTGGTTACACACCTGCAATAACATGCTGTCCACCTTTTATATACACTGTCTCAACACCTGTGGGCCACAGTCTCGCTGAGTCAGCTTTTTATTTGCTTGCATTGCCTTACTTTTTGTAGCTGGGGTGGTTGCCTGCATGTATTTTACCCTTTGGCCAACAGACAGCATGCTCATTCCATAGAAAATCTATTGCAGCATTGCAGTGATGATTGCTTACCATTATTTTCCATCCTTTTACAGACAGTGTATTGTTATGCATTCAGACTTCGAAATGCTGCAAAATGCTGCAATTACCATAAGAAATACAGACATGGGCTGAAGTCAATTTTCAAAAACTCCAGCAAATAATCAGAATAAAGACAAGAGTCTCCACAACATTTCCACAAAATGTTGCATGGAGAAAGATTCTTGGTATTACAAAAAGATAAATCCCTTTGGAGAGCTTACCGTTTGGTATATTTTGTTTTTTTACTGACTCACCCTAACCATTGTTGCCACAGGTAGAAAAGAAAAAACAGTGGGTGATACAGTGTGGACCTCACACGTTGTCTGTAAAAACACATAAGGTGCTAGGGAAACATACAGCGGCACTATTACCTTGCTTTATCTCATTCAGGGCAGGAGAGTGATTGTCTAATCACAGCTTAGCAACGGTAACTAGGCATGGTAGATCTGTACAGCTTTTTATTTCTCAACATACCAAGCATTTAAAAAGTTTGGAGGAAGTTGTCTTTTTTCTAGTCTTTCCACAAAAGCAGTGTAAGGAATGGATGAAACAGTGTGTTTATCATTTTTAATATACATGTAAGCTGCATGTACTACTTACTAACTAGTAAATTGTATCAGAGCGTTACTACCGAGGAGCACTTCATTAACTAGATGAATACATAGGTTTGCCCGGATCTCGATGACCACATCCACTTAGAAGGTCCTGGATGCTAACAGACTTTTGGCTAACGTTAGCAGCTCTGTCCTGCTCAGATTTGGGAAAACGTATACTCGCAGCCCCAGCAACCCTTACCCGAGGTAGCATTGCATTTGCTAAAATCATCAGTTACTCCTAATCCTAAAACTCCAAATGGAGTTAAGATAAAAAAGAAACATTCTTTCTTATACTCATAATTAAAGGACTAATAAGCTCTGTGCTGCAATGCAAGGACAATGTGGGGTTTTTTTTACACTACCTGGATGTTAAACTATGATGATGCTTATTATTTGACATGCAACTTTATGTAGCCATCAACCGAATATTTAAAACCCTTATACAAGATCCTCATTTTAAACATCAAAAAGTCAGCCAAAGATGGCTGACCAACTTACACAGCTAACGTTAGCTTAATTAAATAGCTAGCCACAGTTGAGAAATCTGCCAACGATATAACGTTATAACTTCTGAAAAATCTGCTAAAAATTAGAAGCTGCTTTTGTCTACCTCTATCTAAAATTAAAAGGCCGGGGCGGCCTATAGCTCACTCAGTAAGTGCGCTCGCCCCATGTTGGCTGAGCCCTGCAGCGGCCCGGCTTCCAATTCAGCCTGCGGCCCTTTGCTGCGTGTCAT
This sequence comes from Percina caprodes, assembly GCA_013375575.1. NCBI lineage: Eukaryota > Metazoa > Chordata > Actinopteri > Perciformes > Percidae > Percina > Percina caprodes. The sequence continues at coordinate 2,012,452 of JABXJD010000038.1, read as the reverse complement.
CCCCCTTTCACGTCTGTCCACTGTCTCTCTGTCTAATAAAGGGGGGAAAAAAATAAAAACATAATCTTTAATAAAATTAAAAGGCACATTGTTTTAATGTACCAAGAATTTCAAGTGGTTTATCTGCCATAGTTATCTTTGAATGTGCTGGGCTAAATCTGAAAGCTTGACAGGCAAAGCAACAGTAACTAAGGTGGGGCAGGGTTTAGCTACCTGTCAACATATCGGCATCTCCAACATTCCATCTCTAAATGTTTAAAGGCTCTTGGGGTTAATGGAAAACATTCAAAAAATGAAGAATATAAAGGAAAAGGGGGACTTCCCAAACATGTGAAACAGATGCTTCTCATTTTCTCTATCTCCTTCCCCCCATATTTTTCCACTGAACTCCTCCGAGTCTCTACAACAAAAGCAAGAAAAATCATTTTGACAAGATATTGAAGTTGTATACCACCTGGCATGACTCAGGAAACTATATGTCAACTTAAATGAACATTATATCCTCAAAAAGAGACAAATCAAGCCGGTTAGTAATCTATTTACATTTTTTTTCTCTCCCACTTTTGAAGCAGAGGAAAGAATCTGGCTCATGCAATTGGCCTAAATAATGAGCTGGATGAAAATCAATACACCCTCTCTCATTCAGTGTGTGTGTTGGGGCTATAATTAACTTATAAAATGTTAAAACTTCTGTAGTGGTTTATGTGGCTCAAAACACACAATCTGCGTCTTAGAAACAATAAATATTTCTGCACAATGTTCGTTACTTTGCCAAGTAGTTTATCTCTTTTCTTTGCCCACCAAAAGGGCCTTGGTGGTTGTTAGTGGTTATATATGTACATCTGGTAGCAGTTAAAGCTGCATACTTGGCACCACCAAGGTTTCTGCAGCTTGAGGAGAGCAGCAACACGTTCCAAGAGCAGCTCAGGCCCAGCTCAGTTCTCTGATAAAAACAAAAGAGACGTTTCATTCAAAGGAGCCCGACCTTTGGGATCTATGGGAGGAAAGCGAGATATGGAGGTCACCGGCTACCTTCATATCTTTACTTTGATTTGTTTTCTGAATCCTCAGATGTTGAGTGAGCACATGAGATGGAATGGGGGTAAAAGGCAGGGAGGTGGAGTGTAAGCATGAGATAGTGAGACATGGGCTGGAAACAGCCCTTGAGGTTGATTGATGACAACAGCAAAGCAGATTCAAGGCCTGTTTTCCACATAGATCTTTCTCACACCTATGAGGATGATAACGTATTACAGGGCCGCTTTCTCCCTCTTGGTTCAATTGGTATTTTCAATGTGACTATCACTTTCTCTCTAGGTTATTTTTGCTCCCAATTGTAGGAAAGCACAGGGGGTGATTGAACAGCTAAGTCTAAGATCCCTCTGTCTTGAACAGGCTTTGTTTCATGTTCTCTTCCAGTCTCTTAACATTTTTTACAACTGTTTTCTGATAAGAACGCCTTGCTTTTACCCCCCCCAAAGAAAATGACTTTGGAAAGATAAATAGATAGACCTCCTATGTAGTGCAAATGGCACCATCCCCAACAGAGCCATTACTATTTGGGTTATTCCATGCCATTTTTTATCCCACACGAGTCCCCTGGCTTTCAGTTAAAGCCAATGTTTGCTGGAAAAAAAATGAGGTTGTGTGTGATGCCAGCTCCTACCAAGTGTTCTGTCCTTGTGAAGCACAACTGCATGCAAACCAAAATCACACACCAGCTCATAGCAACAAACCAATTCAAGACAACATGTTTTAATTATTTTCTAAAATCCAGATGCTGCTTAATGCAAGTGGTTGAAACAAACACACAATATGTAATATAGCAGACTTAGTTCTGGAGGAGTGTTTTTACAAGTCAATTGTTAAACAACTGGACTAAGTAGTTGGCAAAGCTGGCTACATCTCGACTACACCTGAAAAATACTAATGATTATTAGTGATGTAATATCTAATAATATATCAATCATGGGAGGCAATTTTCTTTTCCAGAAACAAGTACCTTTACCGTTAATACTCTATTTACATTTAGCTTCTGGGCTTTTTACTTAAGTAGGATTACAAATGCAGGACTTATTATTTTTACATTGTGTTATGGGTACTTTTACAGGAGAAAATGATCAGAGTACTACTTTCTCCAGCATGCTCGCTGTACGTAAAGTACGTACATTTATAGTATCTGGTTTGCCAGGAAAAAGAAAATCTGTGATCAACTAATCCTGATTCAGCTTGGTTGGAATGCAATTATAAAGGCATTATGAAGTGCTGAGAGCAGCAAGACAAGCAAGGGAGAACAGCCCAGAATCTCCTTGCCACCAGGTTACTTTACATATCTGCAGCTCAACCCTCCCACCACCTGATTGTGGTAATGGCCGTGAGCAGTCATAGTCTCCTTGGCACAGCCCATCTGTTGTTTTTGTTATTCAAAAGGGGTTGTTGGAGGGGAGTGGGTTGATGGGTGGGCTGGTGTTGGCTTGGGTAAGGAATGAGAAAATGAATGGGAGGATCTAGCCACAAATTGTTAACGGTCTGTTATTATTACAGTAGGTAGCCGTTAGCAACGGTTACATGGCCAAACAGTCTGACACAATGGACATTGCTAAAGAAAGCCTGGCCCTTCTGACGCAGTCGGTGAGCCATTTTGGGCCTGATCAGGAGCAAGCAGAGCAGGTGATTTGTAGCTTGGCTGTACCCACCGCAGACATGCAGAAAAGAATCTACTGCAAATGGAAATGGATATAATACATTATTATAATTATACAATATTATAAGGTCATGTTTTGGACTTCTGAATCAGAAACAGTCTATTAGATACTTTAACTGGGCGGTAGGGCAGCTCAGTGGCCAGCCCTGGCTCCCCACAACAGGACAGTTCTGGCTTCAAATCTCCACCCTGTTTTTTTCTGTGTGGAGTTTGTATATGTTTACCACGTTTCCACTGCAAAAAGGCATGTTAGGTTTATACTCCCTCCATTGCCCTTGACCCTGTACACTGACATTGTGTACGGAATATACTGAAGAATGGCTTAACAATTAGAATAGATATGAATTATTTAGGATAAATAAAACATCTTAGCTCACCAAAACTACCACACACTTTGTACAGTGTACAATTCCAGCATACAGTATGCCACATAGAGAGCGAGAGTGAGCAGTGAAAGACTTGTTAATGAAATCTCATACTTTACCTTTCCTGTCAGGGTTTTATATTCAGGTCCTTCAGCCATTGATACGAATGTAAAACTATAACGTTATCCTCTCCATGATCCCCAGACAAGCTGGCTTTTGTATGCAATGTAAGCAGCTCACTGGTTGCTCACTTGCCCTCTCGGTCTCATGCACACAGTCTCTGTTAAAGCCAGCCATTGTTACAGGCCATGATAATAGTATCAGTCCTTGACGGGGGGAGTTACAGTTGGATTGGCACCAGCTGTTAAAGCAGCCATACTTTGTGGGCCTGATTAGATTACAAAATTACACTCGATCTCATCTGACATTAATTATTGGACCATAATATGTAACACTGTGCCTTACATTTAGAACTACAAAAGAATTGCAGTTAAACCTGTCCAGAGTTAAGAGAGACATCTAAATCTCCGGTCAGTGTCAAGAGAACTGGTTTGTGCTGACTTTAATAGGGGATTCAGACAGCTTAATCAGTATACCAATCACAATTTCCCAAGGAACAGATAGTGTTTTCCATTGTTGGCTATTGCTGCCAGACCACCGTCTGAGATTATTGTGTGTATGTGTGTGTGTGTGACAGTAACTGCAATTTCACGCAATCTGCCTGGTATGACTAAATCACACATAAGGCAACTTTTAAACCAACAGACGCACTGCCATCTGTCATAAACAGCACACATCATGAGAATGGCCTTCTCTTTATCTGTGAAATGATACATATACCAATGCATCATTTAATTATTGCCCACACATCTGTTGTCACTGCCTACAAAATTCCCATGCAGACTGCGGCAGCAGAGTGAAACAACTGTGGGAAAGAGGGAGGGAAGACGTATGTAGGAAATGAGAGATTTACTGAGTGATGTAGTGGAGAACAGAGTGCCTGAGATTTACGGCAGGTCTGCTGCCTTCGAGGCAGAGACACCTTCAGAGCCGTCCTGAATCGTTCCTATTAAGATTAATAATGCTAGTATTTACAAGGCCCAGATCTCTCCTCAGAACCCTGAGGCCGCCCTGGTGCCAAACCACCAGTAGACCACAGCAGAGGAAGGAGGGAAAGAGCAGCGAATGAGTGTGTGTAAGAAATGGGAGTTAGAAAACACACGCAGTGACTAGACACAGCAGTTCTTTTCAGCTCACAAGCTAAGACAATTTTTTTTCTTCATTAAACCTTTGATGAAAAGTAGTAAAGTTTGGATTTCTCAATTAAAAAAAAACAACTTATTGCTTGTATTTGGTTTGTATTATAACCCAGGATTAAAGTAAAACTTTTGGGAAACATTTCTTTTCTTGCTGAGAGAAGATCAATCCCACTCTCATACCAGCTAAGTATAGAGCTACAGACGGTAAGCTTAGCAAAAGATTGGAAAAAGGAGAAGACAGCTAGCCTGGCTCTGTCAGAAGGTAACTAAAGCTGACCAGCGCCTCTAAAGCTCACCTATTTACACGTTACTTCAAAGTTTCTGTTTTACAGAAGATTATGTGCTGTAATGTTACTTCTTCAGGCCAAGAAATTGTTCTAAGCTAAGCTAATTTGCTTTTGACTAAAGTCTTGAATTTAACAAAGATATATACCGATCCTCTCATCTAACTCTCAGCAAGAAAAGTGAATAATCATATTTCTCAAACTATTCCTTTATTTAGGAACAAACAAATATATAAACTTGGAACAGTTTTATTATCACCATGTAAACACTTTAACAGAGAAGATTAGACCTCTTGTTATTCCGTTAATATTCCATATTGTCAGTACAAGGTAGATGCAAACTATTTGAAAACTATAGTAAAAAAAAATACTACATGATTATGCATTGTATATGATTAAAACACATAAAGGCATCAGATTCAGTCACTCTTTTTTTAAACAGTCTGAACTTTGTTGACCTGTAAGGCTAATTTTTTATTGAGAATCACAGTCAACATGGTTGGCTCTACCAACCCGTTCTTACTCCCAACTTGTAAAACACGCTTGCTCATTGGCTGTCAGCGTCAGATGTGACGCAATAAGCCCTGGGCAGAAAAGTAGCTCCACAGGGTGTGAAGAAGTCGAAGTATTAAAGGTGGAGACCAGCCAGGAGACCATGGTTCATGTCCCGCGTGTCACAGAAACGTGCATTTTATAACCCCACCCACAATCTTTTCTGCTGCGTTTTCTTTTTGTAAACCCAACTGTCCTGTTCTTGTCCAGCGTATCACGTAAAGACACCGTTTATAAGCCCACCGACCATGTATTCCTAAACCTAACTCCGTCAAAAGTGACGACAATAGTCCCGACCCAGCACGTTTAGATAAAGCGTGTTTAGATCTGATGCTAAAGGACACTTTTAGTGTCAATAACAACGCCTAAGGCACCTGACCGAGCGTCCGTATTATACGCGATGGGAGTGAGAATGTCTTGGCTCTACATAGCTTTAGTTATCTCATTATGTCTTACTATTGAGTCTCAGATTGAAATGACACCTTCTTCTCTTCCTCACTCTCCAGCGGAGCATACTCACAATCACTTGGCTCTAAAAGATTGAGATTCGCTTGTAATGCAACCAGTTTTTGCACCCTGTCAGCTGAGAGAGACCCTTGCCCCTTTATATTGCAAAAACGTGACCGCAGGTGCTCACAAGCACCTGTTGCTGGCGGAATCTGGAGTATAGCAGAGGCCACAGCGGACAGCGGCTCGGAGGAACACAGCCCTTTCCACCAGGTGGATGCGGACACATGCTGGCATGAGCTCCATATCCCAGCACCCTTCCATAATCCTTGCTTGGCTGAGAATCTGGCGAAGCTGCCAAGCACTTTGCCCTCATCAAGATTTAGATGGTGTGACAGGTTGGAAATCACATAGTAAGCGCTGTTTATCTGCTCCCCTGAGAGTGTCTGCTGTCCAGCATGCTTTGGGTCCAGCATGTACGCCGCTGCATGAATTGGCTTCACGCAAAACTCCTGACACCTGTCTAACGATGCCATGACGGCTTTCTGTTCAGCGCTGTGCAGCACAGACCCAGACAGTGAAGCTCCGATGTGGTATCTTAACTGACTGAACAGGTCAACAACACCAGAGAGTACGGCGTCTTCTCTTTTCATGTAATCAATGTAATTCCCAATCAAGTAGAGCAGATTACGACTGCCGCTTAATCCTTTCCAAAATGCTGCATCTTGTACTGTGGCCCTGATGGATGCTTCAATATCCAGTGTGGGTGAGATGGCCATCTCTTGTAGAGAGTTCTGACCCTCCAGGAGGCTGTTGAACATGTTAACCACACCAGTCCAGTCAGAGTTAATAGGCAGTGCCAAAGTTGTCCCATTAGCAGTGTGGTTTCTTATATTTGTAGTCTGCCAGCATCTAAAGGCCTCTGCTAGTAGTTTCCGCTCTTTAACATACCTCACCACCTGCTCAGCTCTCTTGCACAGAGCCGTCATAGACGGCGTTGCAACTGTGTCATTGAAGAGCTGCTGGACGCCACATGATGTGCAGCCGATAGCTGATATGTGCGGGAAGGCTTCTTCTACTTGAGCCCAAGCCGCCATCATTTCCGGGGCGTTGTCAGTGACAACGGCAAAGACCTTTTGTGGTCCCACTTCATTTATAATATCTTTCAGTTCCTCAGCAATAAAAGTGCTTGTGTACGTCTGCTCCTTTGTCTTTGCACGTTTGTAGAACAGTGGTACAGGGGTTGCAACAACATAAATGATTGTTCCGGTTTCTTTCATAGTAGACCAGCCACTGCAGATGATGGTGACACAGTCTGCTCTCCCTATGGCCTCATGGACCTGGCCTTGTACTCTGTCATACTCACAGTCCAGGAGATGAGAGGACAAAACCTCTCTGGTGGGCGGACAGTAAGCAGGCCGGAGCACGCTGAAAAATCGCTTCCAATAAATATTATCAGTAAGAGTGAGGGGTGACGAAGTGGCATACACAGCTCTTGCCAGGCACTCGTCAGCATGTGCCTGGCTGCGCTGATCCACTGAATCAATAAGGAACTGTCCCCCAGGAGTGGCAGATGGTAAGAACGAGAATGAAGGAACAGGAATGGAGGCAGAGGAGCTCCCATCTCGGCCTGGTGACTGCTGCGAAACCACAGAATACTCCTTGCATTTGTCCAAATGCATCTGCATCTTGGTAGCATTCTTTGTGTAGGTCTTTAAACAGTAGTTGCACATGAAGGTTTCCCTCCCTTCTTTGATAGCTGGGGTGAAATGCTTCCAAACACCTGACTGCAAGCGTGGCATCTTCCTGTATGGGTAAAATGAAGAAAAAGTCTAAATATTAGCTATGCATCAAATTGGTAAACTGACACTACTTTTGTGTCTTAAAATGTCAAAGTAACCGCCACTTTTTTTGTTTTGTTTTATAACCACACTGATGCTAAAAATGTCTCAAGTCTTTGTTTTTATGCTAATTAGGATGCAACTAACTAGCGATTATTTTCTTGATTAATGAATGAGTCTTTTAGTCTATCGAATGCCTGTCACTACTTCCTAAAGTCAGACTGAAAAAAAATCGATAAATATTTAGTTTAGTATTAAGAAAAGCAAGCATGAAAGACAGCAGAAAATCCCCACGTCAGAGAAGGTGGAAATAGAGGATGTTTTACATTCTTGCTTTGACATTTTAGCTAAATGCTGAATAACAAATCGGCTAAATCTATTAAATCAAGGCAACTGTAAAGAAGTATTAATGAATTGACGGACAAATCATTATTGGCAGCCTGCCCAAATTGAGAATCAATCCTGAAGCTGAAAAAAACAAACATATTTTTGCTCCTCTCCACAAAGAAAAACCTTATGGACAATTTGATATATTGGGGTGTCAAACTCTTTTTGTGGTGTGGGACTTTGAGAGTTTTTTTTTTTCTTTTACACGCATCCTTGCCTTCTTTCTTTTTCACTTCTTTAATTGATAATTATGCTTTTCCAATCTACCTTTAAGATCACTTAAATTGCCTTATGACGGTGATCCCCAGCATTTTGGCTTATATTCATATTTGGCTCTTCAAAGATATAAACATGTTTTGTGACTCAAGGTGTTATTTGAGAATAAAAAAAAAAGGGAATTTTCTGTGGCACTGCCTTGGGACAATATTTTGCTTTAGCTTTATTGTCATTGTAACAGATACAACGAAATTAAGTGCAGTCATTGTCAAGTGCCATCTATGAGGCAATATATGCCTAAATAAATACATAAATAAAAAATGCTACTACTGCATACAAATTTTATTATATTAATGCTAAAAATCACATGGGAGACACACCATTAAAGTGTAATAGCAACCTTCACCTGCTTTAAATGATCTTTTAAGATGAATGTATGAATTGGAAAGATGAAACACGCCAGGTCCTTATTAAAGTAAACAACTCCCTGGACTACAATACATAGTAACTCAATTACTAGCCGTTAGCTTATCCACCCACCTCTGTGTACGAACACTATTCCACTTTCACAACGGTCTGAAAACACATTTACAGCCGCCTATGGCTCAGTCTTGTTGTGTTATCCAGCTGAAGTTACTTTAGCATTAACGTTAGCTGTTTTGGCTAACGTTAACTTGATAGCCTGATAACGTTACACGTTAGCAAAGTGGTTCAAATGATGGAATAAAGTACACATTATCCCGGCAGTAAACGGGATTGCGGACTGTAACCCGCGTTACGGCCTGATTTGCAAAGCAATTTTGAAAAATAGTCAGAATATGGCGAGAAACTGCGTTACCATGGATGTATTACACACGCTGTTGGTTGGGCTGTTTTGGATGTGTTTTGGTAGTGTAGCTACTTCCTGAAACGTCAAGTAAGGGAGCTCACATGGATCAATACACGTCAACTGCCGCAAAACCCTCCAGAAGAAGAAGAAGAAGAAGAAGAAGAAGAAGAAAATCAATACACGTGTGTTTGACTGTGGACGTTGCAGGGAAGCAAAGTTGATGACCGCGGTGAAGTTAGTTTAATGGTTAATGTTTGACATTTGTCGGCGAAATGTTTGAGCCGTTATTGTTAAATGGCAGATGAATCTATAGCTGGAACAAAATCATGAAAGGTGAAAGGTAAAAATATTCAATATAACATGAAAAGTACATAATGGCGAAGATAATAAGGTTCGCAGTGGTGAAGTGCACTGAATTGCTCCTAGCTTAAAAGTGGAGAGTAGGCTAAATTCACTCCTTAAATTTTCTTTATTGTCACTGCGTGTTTAAGGGTTACAATTGTATTATCCTCAATAGTTAAACGTGGGTCACATCGTACACTGTTACTCCTTTTACTCCTTATTTCCCTCTCTCCCTATGGCTTTAAATGTCTACCATTTAAAAAAAGGCTTTAGGAAATGATAATACTGGTTGGCTGCTGTTTAATTACATGTGCACATTGTTAACAGTTGAGTAAAATACATATTTTTCCCAATCAGAAATCTGGACATGCCAGAAAGAAAAGCACAGGTGTAGTTAATTGCATTAATTGGAGCTAGTTATTTAATTTATGAGGCCATGGTATTAGGCATGCTATGTTAGCTGGTGTAGCTTATTTGTTATGTTAGTGTAATGTGAGGGTTCAATATGTGGTTGTGTTACTCTAAATAAGAAGGAACAGGTAGATGGAGACGGGTAGCGCTTTACTCTTCTCGCTTTATCACCTCTACAACAAAACAACAACAACACTTCCTTGTTTGACTTCATCACTTGTAGCTGAAGTAACCAATCAGACGCTAGCAGAACTTAGACTCAGGTAAATGTGAGGAAAACCACTGAGGTAGATTCTTAAAGGTGCTCTAAGCAATGTCACACATTTTTTTTTAGGCTACATATGTTGTCACATACAGCAAACATCTCCTCACTATCCTTGAGCTGCCTGTCCCCAGAACACACTGTAAAAAAACGCGTTCTCTGTAGACAGCCCAGGGTCTACAACCGGCAACAAAAACAAACTGTGTCAACCTGCAGCACGAAGCATACTCAGTGTTCCAGCCAATAACCGACAAGAAGGATTTGGGGCTGATGTAAAGAATTAAACATGTACAAATGCAAAGACTGTTTAAACACAAATATGTAAATCTTTAATTGTATAAACACTGTACATACATTTTTAGTAAATTAATCTCATATGAATTAATGTGTAAATCAAATTACGTTTACATTAATTTACAAATTAGTGTAAATGTAAATTAGATCCACCTGGCTTTTCCTGCCATGAAGGTAATATATGCTGTGAAAAGTGTATTTAAAGATAATTCTGATTAATTTTAACTAATTGCAACTGTAATTGGCATACAGTACAGTAGGTCAAAGTTGAATGAAGTCAGTATGTAAACTATCATGGTTGTTTACAATGGACAGTTTGGGTAACACTTTCAAAAAATTTCAAAAACCATAATGAAAAATATTTCTTCATTTTCTGATGTGATGTTTTTTGAAAAGTAGCAAATTCTCACATTTGAAAAGCTAAAACCATCTAATGGGGATGTGTTTATACTCCGATAATTTATATCAAACCAAACCTAAGCCCAAAAATTTGTACTGTATGAATTATGCACTTTTATTTGTCTGAGATGAAGGTACTTAAACCAAATTCATATCTAGAAATTTTCAAACACAAATAGTTTAAAGTCTTGTTGCTAAATGCAATATATAGCAAATGTGATCTCTCACCACTGGTGTAGGTCTGGTTTTGGTGTTAATGCCTCACACTGATTTGTGCTAACACTAAATGACAGTGATTATCTCTAGTTCAAGGTCACATTTCTTATCATGTGTCTGTCATTAGAGACATTTCTGGAGTTTATACAGTGTCTAGGTTTTTGTGGAGCGGTGAGTGCAGCCAAAGCAAACTTACTAATTTGGGGGCAATCTGAGCTGGTAATGTCAGGCTGTATCACTGCACTTTTTGGAGGGAGAGTATTCACGTTGACACGCTGCAGAGAGACAGAAACAGGGCCGAGCATTTTTTTTTTTTTTTGTCTCAACTCTTTTTTGAGAGCATCAGTATTTGAGCCAGAGAATTAGGAGTCCAGACCACAGGGACACCAGTAGAGCGGAAGCAGGATGATGTCATGACATGGCAGTAATGGAGGGAGATTTTGGTTTTCTGGTTAGTTGGCGGGTTTGGCTGCTCTCAAACCTCTGATCTCATGGAAAGGTTTTTGCCATTTATTCAAAGGTTATACTTTTTCATACTTAAATGTTTTGATAGGAAATTCCACTGGGGACAGAAGGAACAACACAATCAAGATGTCTGAAAAATAGAATTTGATTTAAAGCACATTTTAAAGTACGATAAATGTTTTATCTCCTCGTTTTGTTCCAGATTAAGTTGTCCCCCCAAGCAAAAGTATACTCTCTCATCCCATTTTAATGTGGAACTGTAACAGAATGACATACCAAAACCAGTTTCATGCTGGCATCTTGACTGTCACTCTTGCACACAAGTCTTTTTATTTTTATTTTTTTGCCAAATCTGTAAGCACGAGACATAAGCCCAGTCTATATGTAGATTGTTGTGGAAAAAATTTGCTCAAAGATTTAAAGTTATCTTTACGATCCAAGAAATGCATTCATGTGTTCTCTGTGAAATGGCCTCTTTAAATGCCTCTGTCATAGTCTGGGCTTAATCCGCCAGCGCTAGCTTTGGTCCCAAACACTTTGTGACATAAAAACCTGTTAATTGACAAGTAAAATGCACTCCTTTAAACATGAAACAGCAGCACCCACTCTTGATTTAGGAAGGCATTAGGCCATTCAATAGAGACAAATTAAATGGTATCATTTTATTCCACTTTATGGCTGATCTCTACTTCTTGGAGCTTAAAGCTAAAATTACATCATGGGACTGTTAGCAATTACTAGATTTATATCAGAGCTTGACTACTTTTAAACAGGCTGAAAATAGCTTTAGTGAGGTCTTGGAGAGCAGTTATGGGAAAACATCACGTACTGTATGTGTAGGCTGTATTTTCTGCTCTCAGAAAAGGCCATTTACTGTCGTGAGAGTTTAGTTTTCAACACCAGTTTCATTTGTTTTCTCTGTCTGTGGTTGACATTTATTATTATGACAAGTGTTTCCATATTGTTCTAAAGCTTGTCTTCAACCAGTGAGATGTTTTTATAGATGTTAGGTACATTTGTGTGTGCTCGTACTGTCTTAATGTCTTACCGTTCTCTTGTGCTCTCCTGTTGCTCTCAGCTTCTGTTCTTAGTGTGTTTGCTGTCTGGGAAATGCTAATTAATGTCATATTAATTTGATTTTGCTCTCAATGATATGACTGTACAAGAGTTTAAACTTGATTCCCACGTTATAAAAACATTCCAGGTATAATGTGATGAGCTCTGTTCACGATTAAGTTTTGATTTAATCACACAAACACTGCCTTATTCCAGTTTTAATTAAAAAGCCAAACATTGCTGTCATCATTCTCCAGCAGCTGTGCAAAGGCAGGACAGATGCATCCCACAGCCTCTCCCAGTAAGCAGTTGGGATCCATCCACGTCAATTATAATCCACCGTGACATTTGACTGAGTGTGATTATTATAGTTTGATACAGGATTAAGCTAATTAGCCATCGTTAGCGCATTCATGAATAAATAATACGTCCACGTTCCTCCACACTTGAATCATTGAGCTCTACCCCTGCATGCTCTACCCTTACCACCCAGCAGAGGCCACTGTGGCCAAGCATCTTCACAAGACCTTTGACATCAGTAGACATCTTTTCTCTCTCAGAATCACTGGTGACCTCAGCTTGATGCCAATTGGCCAAAACACCTAGCACTCAAAATAATGCACTCACAAATGCCTTATAATGCCACACCATAGCTCTGCCGTAAATGGGAATTTGGTGAATTTGATAATGACTTTTGAGACATTTCCCTACTCCTACATGAGATAGCTTTGCATCTGCGATTGTAGTGACATGTTTATAAATTGAATGCATAGACTGCTGCACACACGTGAGTCTTGTCAAATTAAGTGTTCAGCTGCATGTGTCCTGTCCTGCATGTGGAAAAGTCTCAAAACTCATGACAACACATGCAAAAAAAAAAGAAGGAAATAGCTCTTAAAGCATAAAGGAGCACAGAGTCACAAGTAGATCCTCATGATGGAGAGACACTTAATGTGATATTTACAGGACAACAGAGCTCTTCAAAGATCAGTCTGGTTCATAGTAAGTTAGACTGTAATTTGGGAAAATGCTCACTTGGTATATGATGGTATTGAATATGGACTTGTGTTATATATGTGGTTATGACTGCAACAATGCAGCACTACAATAGTACCAGTGTTCTTTGATAACGCAGGGCCTCTTGTGTAACATCCTCTGCGGTTTGAATGTCTCTGTGTACAGAGACAAAAGGGAGCGCTTGCTTGCACTTACCTTTATATTCTCTGTGTTCCTTTCTCTGTCCTCGCAGTATGTTTCACTTCACTGTGTGACGGCACTCCAGTGAGCAAAAACAATCATGACCGTCTGCCGGTAAACAGTAATTTGCAGAGGTACAATAGCTCGCCGCTCACAGAGCGACTATATGCACAAGATGGATGTATTGACCAGCAGCGGCTGAGAGGCAGTGTGTCTTATCTCCCCTTTGAACACAACTAATGTCCCGTAAGGAAGCAGGTGTGTGTGTGTGTGTGTGTGAGGGGAGGCAGATCAGGAGTGAAAAGGATAGGTAAAACTTAATGGCTCAGAAATGGTGGCTAGGAAATCAATCTTTCCCTAGCCTCTCTCCTCCGATTGTTTCCAATCGCTATTTTTATTTTCCGTGTGAAAACGACTCGCTCCATTCAACCAACAAACACCCGGGAAAATATCACAACCATTTTTCTTTGAAATTATCTCTTGCATCCAAATGGAGATTTCCGCTTGTTTTAGTGTGTTTTTTTTTTTGCGAGGCGGGGAGAAAAAGAAGCAATGCTGGATGCTAAATCTAAATCCCATAAAAACCTGGAGAACCACTGAAATAGAGCAACATTGATGATTAAAGCAAATTCCCAGGCAACCAGTCTTTCTAGACACTAACGCCATTGTTTGCAGCAGAAGACAGATGCTAAACATTTTTAGGGCCCAGGACCATAAAAGAAAAGAGTGTATTCTCAAGTGTCTGAAATTTGCAAGACCACTCCTAACGGCGTTCTCTTTGTTGGTAATGGGCTTGAAGCAGCAGCCTGCTTTGTTTCACACAGTGACGTCGGATGGGAGAGAATTTGTCTAATAGCGAACATCATTTAAATAACAAAAGGGCTTTAACAGACAAACGTAAAGCAGTTGCAAGCAGTTGTGACAGGGGTCCAAGCCTTATCGCGCCAGTCATCCCGACGCGAGTCGACATTGGCAAACTGGCGGAGCGTGCGAAAGCAGAACCCAAAGCGTAATGTGGGGAGGCAAACGTCAGGAAATACTGAGAGGTGTGAGCTACAAGCTCTAAAGTACATTTCCATTGCAAATAACCAATTAAAGGTGCTTGAAGCAAAGTCTTGCTTTTTTAGGTTACATGTTTTTTTCACATACAGCAAACATCTGCTAGCTGCCTGAATACAGTGTAAAAAAAATCCTTGTAGACAGCCCAGGCTCCACAAACAACAAAAATGAACCGCACCAACCTGCCCCACGAAACATAATAGTCTTCCAGCCAATAATTAAGACTAAAGGATTTGGGGGGTTAGTGCATGGAAGGGAGGGGAAGGAGACCAGATGAAAAGGAGGGGAGGGGCAAGCTGGCTTTTGTATTGTTAGACAATACTTTAACATCAACAAGAACTGACATCACCCAACGTTGCTTAGAGCACCTTTAATTGATTGAGTAAAAAATCCAGAACCGATCGACAAAATGTATTGTTATTGGCCAAAACACAAACGTTGATTATAGTGCCCCCCCTGATGTCAGATACTTACCAAATTTGGCATAAAACATTGTATTGCAATGTTGAACTATAATCTTAACCTTTTTGCTGATAGAATTTAAATTGACCGAGATATGATACATTTCATGTTTGGGAGCTAGCTAGGATAATGTCCCAGAGCCCTAAAGGATTTTTGACAGCCTCTGGTCAGTCTGATTTTATTTTCTATAAAAGCTTGTAAAACATCAACTCTGTTGTCCATAGTCAATCTATGAACATCATTTCTTTGTACCAGTGATGAGCTGCTATGAGCCAAGTTTTGTGCAGATCCATTGCACGGTCTAGGAGGAGTTTAAAAAAGTTGATTTTCGATAAATTGCAGAAATGGGCGTGGCCTATATCACGAGATTCAGTTGGATCCAGGGAATGCGTGGGTATATGGTTTTAAATGTCCTATGTACGGTTTGGGAGTTTGGGAGTCTGCTATAGCGCCACCTAGTGGTGGAAGTGGGTCAATTGTTGCGCATGAGGTCCTTGCGGAGTTTTGGATCAGTCCTGAAAATGGCACATCGCCACCATGTACGGTTTAGGCTGTAGCTGGAGTTTTACACGGAGAAGAATAATGGAAAATCCTTAGAAAAACAATAGGATTCCACAGCCCTGCTGTGTTAACCGCGTAGCTTTGCTACCGGTTCCCAGCCCGAGGTTCCTAGTCCCTTGGGCTTGGACCCCTAATTACAGGAAGAACTAATCACATTGCACCCAGTGTTCTTACAGTATAGTGTGTTTAGAATCGCAGTGTACAATATGAAATGTGTATTACCAGGATGCGGGACTTAGTTAACACACAAGATTGTTTCATCCTTGGATGCTTTAATTTTCCCGAGATGTTTAATAATGTGAGTAATGTATAAAACAAAGTTGTAAACAAGGAGTATGAAATCAAAGTAAAGTGTATGTGTCAGAGAGAATATGTACAAGGTGCCATAATGATGAAATTTTTTCTTCATGATGATGAAAAAAGGCACTTTGCATTTCATCAACAGGAAATCCTTTTGCAGACAGACATATTTGTTCTGTCAATGTAATTTGTAAAATATCCATGTGAATCCTGTATCCTTTCTGCTGCGTTTCCCTTTAGCAGATGTCATGATTGAATCTCAACCTTCTTAGCATGAAGCATGGGCTCAGCTCACAATTATGTGTTGTCATAGAGACCCGTAGGTTGACACAAACGTATGCCAATATTGCTAAGATAACGCCCCCAAAATAGCATCCAGAAAGATCTACAACCAGATCCACACAACAAGGCCAGAATCAAACACAACGAATGTTAAATTCTTTTGGCTGCAAGAGTAAAGAAAGAAAGACAGCAACAAAGTGAAATCAATGGCCGCATCAGACACATTCTTGAAGTGTCAGGGGTTAAAAGGAGCCCTTCGGGTTGAGTGCACATGCTTCCAATTAGGTCTCAAATAGGCAAGTGGAAACAGTTGATTTAGGAATATTACTGAGGAATGACTTTAATTAACAGAGAGACTAAGGGGCCCTGAATGTGGATACCACTGTCAGCACCAAACGAGGCCAGACAGCATTAATCAGCAGCACTAACTAGAGCTGAACTCACTGGAAATAAGACCTTTGTTTATCATCGTACTCCTGAGAAATCTGTTGACAAAAAGTTAAAAGAAGATTGATAAAGAATATACCGGATGGAAGAGGCAGGGTTGTTTGAAACAAACAAAGGTCCAGCCCTGCTTGTTGCTTTTTACGCTGCAGCGGAAGCCATGCTTTTGTCACTTCCAACTGGCACGGCTGGATTGTGTCTGTTGTGACTTTGAAACCATCAATAGGCTCATTTGAAAGGCAAATACAGCCAAATTGAATGTCACTATATTGCAAAGGCTGTGACTCACACTCACTCTGAATATTTCAGCAGGCAGTCTCGTTGTGTTGATATTGTGGGGGAAATTAGGCTTGTTTTATTTGGCTAAATGTATTGGCATAGAATCGAATAGTTTGCCGCGTGTTTGAAATGTTTCGCTAAGATACTTAGAAGTGTTTTGAGATGAGCTAATATAAAGCAGGGTAAGGTTGTACTTCATACTCTACTACATTTATCTGGCAGCTGTAGTTACTAGTTGAAGGTTGCACATACAAAGCATGGGATTATAAAATCCCATGAATTCTAATCAACAGTATAATCAACTAAAATTGGAGCCGACGATATTAATCAATTAGTCGATCCACAGGAAATGAATTGGCAACTATTTTGATAACTGTGTAACTGTTTTATTGCTTTTTTTTTATTAAGCAAGAATGTAGAAAAATGGTTTCAGCTTTACAAATGTGAGGATTTGCTGCTTTTCTTTGTCTTAAATTACAGTAAACTAAATAATTTTAAGGGTTGGACTACAAAGCCATTTAATGCTGTCACTTAGGGCTCTGACTTATTATGATGGGCATTTCTCACTATTTTCAAGTTATACAAACCAGACAATCAATTGATTTTAAACATGAAAATAATCAGCAGAATATTCTGCACTGAGAAAAATTACAAGTTGCAGTCCTATATACTATATCATATTTAAAAACTTACCTCAGCCAACCAAAACAGTAAAATGTTGCCTACACATTAATACATACATTACACATAATGTACAATTTAATTGTATAATAGTCACAGAAGACATTTTTCTGCAATAAGTACTTTTGATAATATTTACTATTACATTATCAGTACAGGACCTTTTAATTAAGTAGTTTTACAGCAGGTTGTAGTACTGTTTACTTATACTTGAGTAACGTTGCTGACTACTTCCTTCAACGTTGCCCCATTTATGCTAAGATCTCTCTGTCACAAATCATATCTGTCAGCCACAAAAGAAGCGCTTCCCTGGTTTCAGTCCCTTCCTTCTATAATGCCAATCATTACTTTATAAATCCAGGTTTTTATGTAATGCGGCAGTAGCTCCTCAAAAAGTGCTTTGCTTTCAAACAAGCCATCTGAAACTAACTTTTCACACATTTATATTCAGGCACTGACTTAACCAGGTAGAGATCCACCTGAGATGACTCTTGAGTAATTATGTAGCAATTATCAAGCCAGTGGAAGAGGCAGCGTATTAAAACCATTATGGGGCCTTGACAGATTCTCCTAATTGATTGATGCACGGCAACTAGCTGGTGATTACCATGCTGTGTGCTCACATGAATCATCTCACATTGAAATAAAAGGCTTTAAGCCACACATTTCACATGTAGGGTGTTAATTAATCCACAAACGCTTGAATATTATCATTGTGTGTGTGTGTGTGTGTGTACGCAGGTGTGTCTGTGAATATGCAGGTATACATAAAACATAATATGCTGGTCCATTATGTGTAATAACCACAGAGGTTCCTGTTTGAACATTTAAGTCTTTGTTTAACTTCACACTGAATTTGATAAAAAGCTGCAATTTACTTTGCATTTCGACCTTGAACAGCATTTGTCTTGGAAGACTGATTGAGAAAGTGAGCTGAGAGATGATTACAGAGGCATACCAAGCATAGTTGAAATGTATTTATATACATACACATATATAGAGAGAGAGAGAGATATGGCATCAACAAAATATGGCATTTTGTTGATGCAGAGTTTGTAATTCAATTTACAGAGGAATATATCATGATAACAAAAGGTCATGAGCCTTTTGGAACCTCTGGATGCTGTGTTGTTTTAGCTGAGTCATCAGGAGCCCCTACAGCTGATGGTTCAGCACAAGTGCATGAGGTCAAGCTGGTCAAAGTATCAGGTGATACTATGGCATGCTGTTCTTCAAGGAATAGTTGACATTTTGGGAAATGCACTTATGCACTTACGATTTATACCACTCTCATGTCTGCTACATATGGAGCTACAGAAGATGGTTAGCTTAGCATAAAGACTGGAAACAAGTGGAAATAGCTAGCATAGGTCTAGAAACTAAATCTGCTTACTGGCACCTCCTAAAGCTCCTAAAATATTGTTTTTTTTTTTTTTTTTTTTTTTACTATTTTTTACTTTTTCCAGTCTTTATGCAAAGCTTACTATTTACTGGCTTCAGCTTCAAACAGACACAAGAGTGGCATATCAAACCTCAAGCTTTTCCTTCAAAAGCTGCAGGATTTAATGCTAAATGGTCATACCACCGTAATAAGAGTAAACACCAATATACCGTGTTGTGTTTGCAGATAGTTCCTAAAATGATAAAGCAAGAAGTCTTAATAAATATTCATAACCCAAACCTCAAAGCCCATGAGGACACAGTTAGATACAGTGGCATAAATTAAGGATCCCTATCCCTCTATTCATGTGCACTTTGTCCTACATATTTTGTGTATTTCTCTGAAGAAGCGGCTTCACTGCGTTCAACTGCTTCCAGATGTGGAATGCCAGCGATAATCTGTCATTTTTGATCTAAATGAGAGCGGGTGTCTTGCAGAAGCTGGAGGTCCAGATCCAGCTCCCAGATTGTAGACATCCTACACGAGCGCAAGGTAAGAAGTAGAAATGCACATGTGGGTGTACACACACACACACACGCACAGGCCTCAAGCCCTTAAACCAGGAATTGAAGTCAAAACTATCTAACTTTAACTTAATTATTTTTATTTTTTTTAGATATTTTATTGGTTTGCACATATACAAATACTACCGATTAATACACACAATCAATAAAAGATGTGATGGAAAGACGAAGAAAAAACTCATAAGTCTGGGTACTCTCCAATTCGTAATCCAATTAAAATAGAAAGATAAATTAAAATACTGAAAAGAAAAGAGGAAAAGCCACAAACTAAAATGACACAATATCAAATCAGAGTACAAATGCAGAAAGTAAAACAAAAAAATGAGACAACCCCTATTTGTGACGTAAAATACTCTTTCAAAGGGAAGTTCCTTTGTGGTCTTGGTTTCATGTAGTTGTCGCACAAACTCATTCACACCAAATACAGCAAGACAAATGACTCCTTCATTTGTCTGTTTTAATAGCGAAAAAGACCAGCATTCTTTAAACACTGTCAAGATGGTAAATAAGAATAATTTTTCCCCTGCTATTGTATACTTTGATTACTGTTTATTCATTCCATTTTATAATGTTTGAAGTGGTGTTTCGCTGATGGTTAACAGATGCTTAGGCAGAGACAGAACAGATAGGAACTCTGGAAGCTCTAAAGGCTGGATGTCATTTAAAAATGTGAGAACACTGCCTGTTTAATGCCCATCGTCAACAACATTATCATTACAAACATGTCACTGTGAGCGATGTGTTGGCCTGTTCTGCTTGCTTATAAAGCAAATATCTTCAATGCAT
Organism: Percina caprodes; assembly: GCA_013375575.1. Lineage (NCBI taxonomy): Eukaryota > Metazoa > Chordata > Actinopteri > Perciformes > Percidae > Percina > Percina caprodes. Next base: position 1,992,107 of record JABXJD010000038.1, on the reverse strand, counting down.
AGCAACGCAGAGGAAGGATTTCTGGTTGTTTAACTAGTGCCATTTAGGTTGGTTTTTGATTTTGAGGGGAAATATTCAGAGTAGCGTTTCATTACAGTTCCAGGACCTCTAGCTGGCACGTCTCCTATAACCTACTTGAACAACCGGTTTTGTACTCTGGGTGCCAGGCATCGCAGCAACCCAAAATGTATATGGCAACAGAACAGAGACCGGGCACTTGGGCAACTCGTCATCCAATCAGAGTGAAAGATTCCAGGCTGGAAAAAGTGTCTGAAACAATTATGATAGTTTAGAGAGAAAAGGAATTCAAGCCGCAAACTGAACAAGAATTTAAGAAAAACAAACACAAGCAAGTAGAGAATTAATGTCATTACTATACATCTGGATATTTTTCTGGCCACAAAAACAAAAGATTGGCTTTGTCTGAAAAACCGTTAATGTATAAATTTTCCCTGGCACCAGAGCAGTCACAATGTTTGGCAGCAGTTGGTCTGTATGGACAACTTTTAGAGAAAGATTCACATCTAGAGAGGGGAATACCAGTCATCCATGAGCTGAGCTGGAAACGTCCAAAAGTAGTCTGTTTAAAAAAAATAATAATTTAAAAAGCCACATTTACGGCCTCCACCAACTTTTTATCGTTTACGTGCAAAGCTGCATGATATGTTGTTAGTATGGAAGTATGTTATCGAAGGGTTCTCTTGTGGTAGAGGCAACATGTCAATACAGCACCAGATTGCAAATCATAAAGCATAACAAGCTTACATTTCTCAAAACAGTCTGCTTCTGCTTAAGGAAAAATGGAAGCGTTTAGTGAGAGAGGAGAGGGGGAGAAAAAAAAATATCCTGGTGGATGTCAGATTCCAGGCTCATTGTTGTCTCTGCAGAAAGCAAAGCAAGATTTGGGGCCCCGTTGCATAGTCGCCTACAAAAGTAAAATGCCATATACTCGGTGTGAAACTAAACAGAGATATAGAGCAGATATAGTCTTACTTAAGTCAAACTTTCTCCATTGGTAGTTTTTATGTGGCTCATAGAAACTGAGTGTTTGCTAAACCTCACCCTCTTACATGTACTTACTGTTGCTACGCCTGTAAAGCTTTCTGTTCTCATCTTAAGTATGCACCCGCCTTGGCTACATACATTATATCGTGCTAATAGACTGGGACTACTGCTGCTTGTCCCAGGCAAAAAGTGAACAATCGATGACCCCTGTAAAGATGTTGAAACAAACATCTGTATTGTTTTTGAGCTAGTTAGTCCTTGTCACGATTGACAACTGGAGAAGAGGTTTAAGTCCACCATTTGTGTCTTTATTAACAGAAAATGTTAAACTGAGGCAACATAACAGCAAAAAAATGCCATCTCTCAGCCAACTGCCACACTAAAGAAAGAAGGGGGGGGGAAAAAACCTTATAACTCAGCTTCCCCAATTGGACCATACCACCTACATGTGTAAACTAACCTGAGCAAGCACCACTAGCCCTTAAGTTTCTCACAACATTATTACAATTGTAGAGATTCATTACTGCTAACATTAATATTTATACATATGTTTACCAAATATTATAAACATGTCATTTTACTGTAGAACAGTGTCACCCATTGTTGTTCACTTTAGGATTAACCAGCCCCTCCCTTCAGGAAAACTCATGAGGCTGTGGAACAGGACTTTGTCAAATAATAAAGTGACAAATATGGTGGTATAAGTGAAATATGGAAAATGCAACCTTTCATTCTAGCATAACTGTTTATCTGCTCTGCTTACTTTATACCATGTTTGTAAATCTTTACAGGCAGACAAACCTTTCTCTATCGCCGGTAATGCATCTTCTCAATATTGTCTATCCTGTTATTAATTCACCTTTTTCATCTCCTTTCACCTTACCTTTTCCTACTGCTATATATTTTCCATGCTGTCTTATTGTCTTCATCTTTCCTCCAGCCCTCCATGCCACCTCTCTTGGAACCCTTAACCTCAATCGTCCCTGTACTCTCACTTTATTTTCCTCTTCCCTCGCTCTTGCCTTATTTCTATCTTGCCCCTTCAACAAGTTTTTAATTCATCCTATCATGTGTTGTCTGGTCTCATCTGATCACTTGCTATCCTCTCTTCTCCCTCACCTCCTTCCTTTTCTCTCACAGAGATGTGAGAAGCGCTGCCCCGGGTCCTGGCCTTAGAACAAGCGGTGGCCTTGTGAGGCTCTGTTTGCTTTGCATGGTGTTTTCTCACATAGCAGCCTTGCCTGGCAGATCACACCTCTGTGTGTGTGTGTGTGTGTGTGTGTGTGTGTGTGTGTGTGTGTGTGTGTGTGTGTGTGTGTGTGTGTGTGTGTGTGTGTGTGTGTGTGTGTGTGTGTGTGTGTGTGTGTGTGTGTGTGTGTGTGTGTGTGTGTGTGTGTGTGTGTGTGTGTGTGTGTGTGTGTGTGTGTGTGTGTGTGTGTGTGTGTGTGTGTGTGTGTGTGTGTGTGTGTGTGTGTGTGTGTGTGTGTGTGTGTGTGTGTGTGTGTGTGTGTGTGTGTGTGTGTGTGGGAGTACTCAGAATGAAGTACTCCAAGCTTGTGAATTAATCTATAGAATGTACACATTCTTTACTGCAGCATGTGTGTGAGCATTTGTTTACAGTCCTGAGTCTGGAATGAGATTTGCCCTCGGGCGGTGCCTACCTAAAGCCTTGCTCACTGGGTAACTAATGAACCAAGGCATGCCTGCCTTCCTGTTTTCTTAATCAACAAACATTTAGGGGAAATCTGCAGTTCTTTACAAGGCTTTATTAGAAAGACCAAGAGGGAAAAACACCATCTATCTCAAGTGTTCTCAAATGAGAAAGTGCTCGGGGAAAATGTGCTGCAAAAGTGATCATATCTCATGCTTTCAAAAAAAATTGGCTTTTGTGCTAAATTGAAAAAAGATTGAAAATTGTTCCTTGCAAATGAAAATGAGTTTAGCTGTAAATGATAAAAAAAGAGCACCAGTGATAGATAGGCCACAAAGAACACTTTTGGACATGCTAGCATAGTTGATAAAGCTGTTTGAATGATTTAACATTTGAATACAAATGCCTCAGCTATTCTTATTGTTTTATACTTCACCCTGAGTTTTGTTTTGGACCTCCCTTGAAGCTATAAAAATCCATCAGTTTTACATGGTGGATTCGTAAATAATGGATTTGCCGAGTTAATAAACATTTTTTATTTTATTTATTTGTATTCGCAGTCAATTTAGACAAAAGTAATATTTCTTACAGCTAATTATGACTTGATTTTGTCCAATAGCATTTTATCATTGCACGTTTGCTCAGAGCCAGCTGTAATATTGATGTTATCCTTTTTGTCACCCCCTGTCCATGCGGAAGGTCATGTTGGTTATTGTTTTGGCCAGTGACTCAGATAAAGGCATTTTAATACTCTGCTTGTTTTGAAATGCACCATTGTACTAAAATCCACTGATCTCACCTTTTGCTGTGGAAATTCTGATACAAAGTTTTAATTTTAGGAACCCACGTATGTGTGCATCTGCACTGACACAGCAGCCATATGAGGCAATAAGGGCCACTGCGAAGAGTCGGCCCACCACAGACATTTTCCATCAGTCTGGACTAAACATTCCAGGGAACCTAAGTGAGATGGTCCTTGTTAACAAACATGACCTACATTCTGTATATGTCTCAGTGAGAAACACGAATAACGCATTTCATCACTCCCAAGTCATGACACAAAGCCAGGGAGGTCTATCTGACAAAATAGCATTCCTACATTTTGTGTGTTTATCACACCTGCCTGCTCGACAGCCCCCTGGCCTCTCCTGCGATGTCTGAGGCGATGCATTCACAGATGTTAGCATTCCCAGACTCAACTCCATCTCAGGACGTTTAGCACAAAATTACCTAAGGGATGGGATTTCCCCAAGATAATCTCTGAGGCAGCAGTCAAAGGTAGTGCGTAAGCACTGATCTCAACCAACATCAGAAATTCCTTTAAGGCTCAATTCTCACTTGCTGAAGATGGAATCAAGTCCTAAATTAAATTGTGCTTTTTTTTATATTGGAATCTCATTTTTGCATCTAAAGAGTTCAAATCATGGTCCTTCACCCCGGTCCCCCTCAAACAATCCTCTCAACCAGCCCTATGATGTTTTGACTGTAGTCGGAAGCATCAGAGATGGAAAAAGATGAAAATGCAGACAAACTCTGATACAACTTGAATTACATCACCATGACCTCCCTCTTTCCTCTCCCATACCAACAGAGAATGACTGGTTAGAACCAGACAAAAATCAAAGATCACAGACTAGAGCAGAGATCACATTGCATGTAGATGTTTCTGAGCCTCATGCTGACTGAAAACCTTTACAGGATTGGCTAACAAGTGCTTATGCAACAGGGAGTACAGAAAACAGTGACTGCATTGGGAAATTCTAGAGACTCCTGCTCAAAGTCTGAGTACCTTTAACATACTTATTTGTATTGTGAACAGTTTGCATAATATTTAAAACCGTGGTTTTACTTCCTCGTTGAGTACAGCAATCACAGATACAGAGAATATGAAAATGTATTTCACCACGCATTACAGCTGGGGTCTCCGACACTCCAAAAAGCAAATGGCTATTTTCTTTTGCCTTCTTCCAAAACAGTGTTAAAGCGCCCATATTATGCTCAGTTTGTATTTTGAGGTTGTACCAGAATAGCTTTACATGGTTTCATTTTAATGAAACACCATATTTTTGTTGTACTTCACATTGCTGCAGATCCTCTTTTCACCCAGTGTATTTGGGTCTCTGTTTTAGCTACAGAGTGAGACATCTCACTTGTTTTAGCTACAGAGTGAGACATTACTCTTCTATACTATCTTTGTTGGGAGTCACACATGAGCAGTTGCTAGGTAAGATTACATCAGCTAGAAAACTCTTTCTCCAACTTTGGTCACTACAAGGCAGGATTAGCTGGGAGACCATTTCTAAACGGGGCGCACTTGTGAGCAGAGATTTAGTAGATTATGGTGAGCTAGTGTGTGTTGTAGCGGTGTTTTGCCATTGAGAACGAGCTAGCATAGCTAGCATGCATGTTCTACGGTTAGCGCTAGCATGCATGTTCTACGGTTAGCGCTAGCATGCATGTGCTACAGTTAGCCGCCTCATCTCGGCTAGTGACCTAGAAAGCCGTGCAGATTCACCCGGAGACTGAAGGCAGAGGACATTCAGAAACCCGTACTTCACTCAAAACAGTATAGAAAGTTTTTTTTTTTAGTTTGTATGCGTGTGGAAGCACCAGAGACACAAAATAACACCCCAAATCCCAGAAAAAGTGATTTTTGTCATAATGTGGGCACTAGTTCAGTTTTTAAGTAAGTTTCAAGTGCAGAGACGACATGGGCATCTTTACCACAGCCATCTGATTCTGGCTCTGCCCTGACCAACACGTGGATGTGACAACCTACAGGTTCATACCGCACAAACTCCCATTTTAGAAACCCTTGCCCATACATTAACTTCACCCTTTTTTCCCACACCCTGAACGTCTGTTTTCTGTCTCACTCTCTCTCTCTCTCTCTCTCTCTCTCTCTCTCTCTCTCTCTCTCTCTCTCTCTCTCTCTCTCAAACACCCATGCATACACAGAACTTTTCTTGTACTCAACTCCCCTTCCCAGCAGAGCGATGCAGCTTTGCTTTTATGAGATACCAGAGTTGGGCTTGCGGCAGGATGACTGACTGGCTTGTAGAAAGGACAGAGGAACTATTTTGTGCCCCGCCGCCTCGCTGAATCTCTTTTAAAATATTCATTCATAAATACTCCTGGAGCCTTTTACTCCACATCAAACACTAGACCCATAGGAAAAGCACTGAACTGATGCAGCCAGAGAGGAAAACAAAAATACAGGGGTAAACAGGACCACGGGTGAAGACCAAAATGAATCTCAATATTTATGCTCTAAATATACTCTGATGTATTCATTGTGTTTTTAGGGAAATGATTTTGGACCAAAAGTAAGTAAACAGGATTTGAATTTGGGAAAATCTGCTAAACCTGTTAAAACTGCTTACTCATTTTGCAGAGCAGCTGTGTTTATTTCTGTGAAATTGTCAAACAATAAGGTGTTTTTTTAGTTTTTAGATAAAATGCCAACATGTGCATAGCAAGATGTAAAGCATTATTAATTGTTTTGGTGAAGTTAAGGTGATGAGACATCTTTAGGATTTCTAATTTTGTGTGAAAAGTAAAGTTCTTGGTAACTAGTTTCAAACTAGTGATTTAAAATGAGTTGCATGTTAAATCTTGAGATTTTTTTGAATAACAAAGATTCAAATAAATATAATCTTAATGTCCAAAGACCTAGGAAACAGCTGTAGCAATCTACTATGTAAACAGGAAGTCACTGTAGCATCACAGACTGTAGCATAACTGAGTTTAGGGGCTAAACAAAGTAATAAACTACTTCCAAGATTTTAAAATTACTAAACTCTTTTGGAAATGTTACTTTTATTAACATGTGTACATGGAGAAATATGTTTCTGAGTTAGTAATATATTCATGCAGTTTAAAGTGGAAAGTATCAGATTATGCTAATCTAGTCGGCGTTATCAGGTAAACATCTTGCAATTTGAAATATGTTGTGTTATTTTTGTAAAATGCTATATAGAATCTTCCCACTTTACACTATTTAAAAAAATAATTTAATCAAGTGTCACATCAGATCACTCTTATACTCCTAACTTAAGTCATAAATGAGCAAGCTAACGAAAGTTTTCTTTTAAGTTATTATGAATTCCCTTTCCTGCATGCATTTGAACTGGTGTGTTTTAACTAGATGAAAAGCAAAGTGAGAAGTTAAAACGCAAGCACACTGCTGTCTCTTACACACAGAATTACTGTATTTAAACTTTTTTTCTACCCTTGTCTCACCACAAATGACTCCTTTTAACAGAAGCTTCTCTGACATCTTGAATGTCACCCAAACTAACTCCTTAGCTGTGCAAGTACAGAGTGCCAGGGCGGCAGTAGGATCTCTTCACAGAAAATAATATGATTTCTGTACTGAATGTCACAACTAATAGACCCCGGCATGACAGATTTATGAGCATGAAAGTGGGACAGAGAAAAGAAAGGCGAAAATGGAGAGGAAATCAGGAGTGATTGTGATTAAAGCGAGGCCCTAGATGAAAGAAAGTAATGCATGCATGTAGGAGGGGAGCACAGTAGGGGGGCAGTGAACCTGACTTAGTTTTAACTAACCCAGTACCAAATAGGATCGAAACTTCTCCAGTCAAACGATACCCGCACTGCAGCAGCTCCAAGCCATACAGTCTGTTACGTGGTGTCCAACGCGGCGTATTTGCGTACTATTGGTATTGATATCACTTTAAGGGTACTGGTATTCCATTCACATGATGGGTATTAAATGAAATACTATTGGTATTGGTATCACTTTAAGGGTACTGGTATTGGTACAGATATTGTAATTTTGTAAACGATACCCAGCCCTACTTTTAAGCAATTAAATGTATGTGCGCAAGGGATTGTGTATCTAAATAAGTGTTAAATAAGCCGTATATGTGATGGGAACCTGTTGAGAAGTAAATGTAACACTTGGTATATAAGAAAAGGGTGGACGCGGTAAAATAAAGTGGGATGAGTAAAATCATCGTTCTTTGTGTTTTTTCACAGTTCCGTGTTCCTGAAAGCACGTGGCCTATTTTTTTTATTTAATTTTTTTATCCATGGCATCAACACAGTTTGTCACAGCAGGGGCACCAAACATGCAGGCTGCCAAAACATCCCATTCTGGATGGGGTATTAGATGGCTCTCCCCGCTCTCCGCTCCCCTCTCTCACCCCTTCCTCCTCCCTTCTGCAGACACCATAAATCACATGTCTCTTCAAGGTTGACCTGCTGATGAACCACCCGCTTTAAAAAAAGAAATCATTTAAATTGCTAAAGCAGGGGCCACGCACACATGCGTTCATGCACTTCTGTGCATGAAGTTTAATATTTAATACCTTACTACAGTACTTTTGCAGCTACTTAAATAGAAGCAAATATAAGGTTCAATCTGGCAACAGCAGTGACCTGATGAAAGAAAAGTGCTCAAAAGCATGTAGTTCATATAACAACCAAAAATTAATTTTCCATGCATGGTTGTGGAGCTAATGTCTCATCTTTATATTCAGTTTTCATTTTTGATAAGTTTTCCTGCGAGTATTTTGTCATGGCAGACAGGAGAGATTTGGGAAGTTCAGGTGGGTCAGCATCAGGTCATAGCAGAGAGAGGAGGCTGCAAAGAAAGGTAGAAGCAACAGTGGGTAAAAGTCAGAAAAATAGACACAGCAAGAGACACACAGAGAGAACGGGTGAGGAAAAGAGAAGGAATAGGAACCCAGAGGAGTGAAAAAGCAGACAAAAGTGTCCTGGGGCGAGTCCTGCAGGAAAGTCAACAGTTTTAGAGAAATGAGAATGGGAAAAGCAGCTGTGGGGCTGAAGTCCTTTGCTCCCCCAATGTGCAAGGCCTCTGAGGGCCTATTCTACTAACACTGCATGGTTAATGAGTAAAACCAGAAAATGACACTGTAGTTAGTGACAGGCTGTAATTAAATGTTGATTATTGTGTGAATACTAGTGTTCCTTGTGCCACAAGTGCTATACACTGTTGACATAAGTTATAGAAAATCAACAATACCAATGTGAGGGACTTCAAGGTCCTCATTGTGATTGATTCCAACTTACTATGGGACATATTTTTAAAATAAAGGCTGACAAGAATTGAAATAAAATGTGTAAATGTGGAAAAAATAGATATGCATGCATTGCTGGCTGGGATGATTGGATTATTAGACTTTGTAGCCGTAAATCCGGCTTAAGAGTTTACATTAATTACATTCTGAGGTAAATACTTGCAAATGTCAAATGTTTTCCTATTAGATTACAGTTAAACAGGTTTGAGTCCTGCATTCTTGGTGTAAAGCGAATGGATTTATTTTGCAACATTTTCAGGAGGAATAAAAAAACATGAAAAGTCCAAACAAAGAGTAGAAGAATGGAGGGATAGTTAGGGTCTTTTTGGTTGAGGATGAGCCCACACAGATGGTGCTGGGACAGAGAGAGGACTGATTAATGATTAATCTATCTTGGCCACAACAGAGAAGATGCAGACATGGCCCAGGAGGAGAGCCACTTCAAACTCTGGCAGAGAAAGCAGAAACACAGGCAAATATGCCATCATTCAGCATGCTCACTGGACCTCGTGCACATTGTATCCTTAAGTGATGGCCCAGTGAAAGAGAGAGCTATTTAAGGCCTTACAGACACCATGCTTAAAGTGAGTGTGTGTGCGTGTGTGGGGTTGTAAATGTGTGTGGGGGAGATTGAAAAAGAATGAGGCTTATGGGAACACTTAACAAAGGAAGAACTGTCTTTTATGTTTATTCACTTGTTTACTTATTTTATTACACTGCAGTAAGTTGTTAATTGTTAATTGCTTTGCTTGAGAGGTTGTAAATGAGACAATAATTTTAATTACCTTTTCAGATATTGTGATATGAGAAAGGGATGTTTCCTCAGTTACTTATGTAGTCTATAGCCACAACGTTCCCTTTCTGGGGTTGCTTCGGTGCCGCCTAAAATTCCGCCGGATGCCCGGTACCTGCTCCCCAGATCTCTGCGGGGTGAATCCAGAAAGCTTGCTAGACTATCTGTCCTATGAGTTTTTGATTTTCTGAGTTTTCTGTTGCACGTTAAAACAACTTTTGAAAGTACACGTGCCACCAAAATAAGTTCCAGTAGTAAGTATATTGTTGTACAACGTGAGAGTAGCTGGACGATGAGGGGTTTAACCTGGAGAATATGAATCTACGTGAGCTGTCCAATGAGCGGATTGGGTATCAGCTAGAAGTAATACTGACAATTCCCATTAAATAAGAGCTGAGACAATCAATCAATTAACACAAAACATTCTCTGGTTGCAGCTTCTCAATTGTGAATATTTGCTGCTTTTCTTAGACTTCTATTCTAATAAACTGAGAACATTTATGTGTTGGACTGTTGGGTGAACATTGAGATGTTAAGTTGTTATTTTCTGGTATTTTATTAGCTGAACAATATTGGATGATAATCATTAGTTGCAGCCCAACAATAAACACAGTGTTCCTTTCATTTGTTGCAGGAAGCAAATATGACGTGTTAAGTAGCAATTGATACTCATCACTTTCTATATGTGCTTTACTATGAAGGCTTTTTAATGTGAAGGCAGTTAGGCCTTTTATTGTGAAACATCTGCTGTTGGCTAATATTCCCAAACATTGACTTTGGAAAATTAAACATGTTGCACTTTTTTCTGAGATGTTATTTGGAACATTAAATGGATTAAGTAGCATTTGATTTAATTCACTGTTTAACAAAGCATGATAAAGTAGAATGGCACAAAAACCTAAGATTGACGCTACATGTCATTAACAATTTTTAGATACTGGAGTAAAGAAACACTACAGAGTGCACTGGTATTGGAGCGGTACTTTGTATCTGAGTACTCCAAATCTATATCAGGAGAAAATGAATGGAAAATGGATAGGTGGACCCCTTTTATCCCTTGTACTTTACAGTCCTTTTGTTTATACAGTCCATTGTTAGTGACTAAAGAAGGAGATATGCTCACAAGAAACTCCATACAAGTAACAATTATTAATCTAGGATTGTTGTTTCAGTTTTACATTTGGAGATACATTTTCCTATTTTCCTCAGAGTACAATCCTAAACCTAAAGCAGTAAAGGTGAAATGCTCATACTTCAGTAGGAGAATGAAGCCACTGTGGATTCTTTCTTGTTACTGCTTCTGTATCTGCCTCTGTATCATCTGACAGCACAGCTGAGGTTATTACTGCTCAAGGAGATGGACAAATACTGAGAACAGATCATGATGTGGTCCTGACAGGTGAGGATGGCAATTCTGGTGGGAGCGAGAGGAAGACAAAGGCAGAGCGTGCAGCAGTGGGGATAGGTGTTTTTTTGTGTGTTTGAATGTGGGGTGCTTGTACATTTGTGTTTGTGCGGTGGTGGTGGGGGCTTTCATATAACAGATTAAAATCAAAACAGAAAGACATTAAAAATGAAGCCGAAAGGATTAGACTCCAGCCAGCGTTTGTGGTTTTGATGGACTGTCAAAACTCTTATCGTGAGATTACGCAGGAATGCTGTCATGGACATAATACAATACTGATAACATAATAAGATTCTTGTTATGAATTTAGTTGTGCCTTCAAAAAAACACTTTTCGCTATTATTTAGCTCTATGTGTCTTTAAGTGGTCCTGCCAAACTGAGCTCAGCCCTCAGTGTGCACCCCTATCAGGACAAACAGCAGCTGAGCCTCTCACTGCTTACCTGCATGAATCCCAACAAATTGCATTCTATTTATGTTGATTTATTACACCTTTTCATCACTTATTAGATCACCACAGCATTCAAAATATTACTGCCGTCTTTTTGCCCTCTCTCTTCTTCCTCTCCCTCCCTTTCCATCTGTTCTCACCAGTGGGTTTTGATCAAACGGAAGTAAAAAGCTGCTAAAACCAATGTATTCTGTCTGTCAGCCCAGCGTGGAAAATGCCAGACGCCAGCATCTCAACTCTCTGTCATGTGAGTGTTGCAAGCAACTGTCAGTCATAATAATTTCATCTCCTAACGTTTAAAGATAACAGATGCAAAACAATCTTATGTAAAATTTGTGCTGTTTCATGGTACTTAAAAAAGAGTAAACTGAACTTCAGAATCAGAATCCGCTTTATTTGCCAGGTGTGAGGACACATAATTCGGCTTTGGATTGTATTGCTCACAATGCGCTTACTCATTCAAAACAAACAATATATACACACTATAAACAGAAACAATATAGACAGGTTAAGACAATAGAGCAATGAAGTGCATATTTGTGTAGCACTTAAGTCCATGTAGACCACTGTGACTGAATAAATGCAACGTTGGATGTGTGCTTGGAAAAAGGGGTTAATGGAACTTGTCTTGTAGACACCTACAACCAGATGGATATAACCCCAGATATATCTTACATGATCCAGCTGCATAATGCTTTAATTTAACTGTGGCCTCACAGTGCTAACCATCGTGGAGTTTGCATGTTCTCCCAGTGTCTGCGTGGGTTGCTCTGGGTTTTCCGATTTCCCCCAATACTAAAAACATGTTCCCCTCCATCTCTACCAAGCTATGGCTATGGTGAGCGTCTGGCGTCGTAAGGTTGCGGTGCATCACCCAGGTGGGTGCTACACCTTGGTGGTAGTGAGTGTTTTTAACGTGTCTTCATCTAAACACATATTTTTGTGGAGGTGCACATCAGCTATGGCATCTGGGCGGTATGACCAAAAATTTGTTTCACTGTATTTTTTAAGATTCTGGCAGTTAATCTGTATCTCCGGTCTTTCTTCATCCTCTAACTTTCTTCCCTGTTCTTGAATGTTTCTTGTTGCCTGCTATTTTAATTTCATGTGGTTAGCCTATCCCCAACCCACAGCCGGCGTCAGCCCACCAAGCCTCTGGCCTTTAGGCAACCCATTCCCAAGTACCAGCAGGCAACATTTTTTGAGCTCTTAGCTTGTTATCTTTCAGGCTTCATGTTAACTCATGATCCCTGGGTCCAAGTGTGTTCTGGGAGATTCCTATTGTCCTCAGCATGTGCTTTCTCTGCTACCCAGCAGGTCAGATCCTCTGCCTGTACCTTGGTCTCTTTACCTATTAATGATGTCCTTCCTGCCTGAAACTTTATGTTCACTAATATATCGGGTCCTTGTTTCTTCTACCAGTAAGAAGATTTTTCACTATGATGCATGTATGTGAGTTGTTTATATATATATATATATATATATATATATATATATATATATATATATATATATATATATATATATATATATATATATATATATATATATATATATATATATATATATATATATATTATTTTTAGATGAATAATCATGTTCTAGTGCAACTAGAGGCTTTATTTACTTACACATGCAGTAAGTAGAAACACATAATGCGATCTTGGATCAGTTGCTTTCACTGCCATTATTTTGGTCTTCATACAGTACTCCTTGTGGTCTGTCTTATCATTAGCAGGCAGGAAATTGGAAGCGACAGTAAGGTGTGTTTGAGTGGTTGCAGGTTGTTTTTTATCGATGTCAGGCATGGAGTGAATGAATAGGGAGGCTGACATAGGCCTCTTGGGATATCTTTTTTGTGCTGTCGATTGGAGGAAGAGGTGCCCAGCAGATCTATACAGCAATACTGGAAAAGTGTTTGCGCATGTGTAGGAAACAGAGCTATGCCTCTGAGCTCCCATGGGGTCTGAAGGATCAGACAAAGGAAACCAATAGGTACCCAAGGGAGTCTGAATAAAGTCTTGTTTCAAGCAAACACACACACCTGCGCCTCACTGTGCACTGGGTTGTGCAAGGGTGCTGGAGGCAGACATGTTGGGTCTGGAGTTCAGATTTTTATGACATGTACACTGTAACAGACCTCCTTTTCAGGGCCATTTTACTGTGACAATACACAGACACACAAACTCTGATAAAATATTGTCATGAACAACATCACAATCCTGTATTTGAACACTTCAAAATCTTAGCTTGCCAGGCTGGCAGCCTATGCAAAGTGTGCCCCCTCACATTAAAAGATTGTTGTTACAAAGTCTGTAACCAACTAGACTATAATCTATCTGTAGGCTTTAAAGCAGCTATAATTAATATTTTCATATTAACAATGGATCACTTCAGTTGTTGTTTGTGAAGGGGTCACTCGTAGTGATAAACCCACACGAAATGATCGCCCGAATGCATGTTCCCTCAGCTCTACAGAGCTTTATAGCATGTTTCAGCTAATTGTTTAGCTGTGCGGCTCACAACTTTATTATTTTGGTCCACTCTCACAGCATCATTTTTGGCTGCGGCAGGCTAGTAAACCTAGTGGTCAATCTGATAAACAATCAAAGATTTTCCTCAATAGTTGGTATAGTTATACAGTTAAAAGGAGAGTGAATATGGGGCTATTGGTCATTGGGTTTATAATTGTGAAAACATGCTTGTTATTTAAAACACTATCTCTTTTCAAATGACAGCAGTGCCACAGTCAGACTTGACTTACTCTCTCAGGACCACCTCATATTAGTTTAATGTACACACAAAAGCCAATTGTATGGTTTAAAGACAATACACTCCACATGGTGAACTAATAAGCCAAGCCCTCCTGCTCCAATAAGCCTACTGGCCGCTGTGGCTTGTTTTAGCACACAGATCAAATAGGGTGTTCTCTTTATTAAAATTCATAGATTCAGTTTTTTATCTCTCTGCGCTGCTCAGATACACTTTAATCAAAATGACACCCATTGTGACACACGGTGAAGAAGACGAAGTCTGATACTAAAAAGCTGCCTTGTAGTGTGGCAGTAAATCAATGAGTCACTGGTCTGCTGGGAGACTAGGCAGCAGGTTCTCCAGTGCTTCAGAAGGGATTATAGAGCATACATTATAGGTCAATGATTAGAAACGAATGATCATATATGTGTGACCCTTGGTGCTGTTCGAAGTGTCACCTTCCTGACGGCAGTCACCCCTCTATGTGATTTACCTCACTCACCAAAACGTATTAGACTGCAAAGTTCAACTGGTGACATTCAATCCTACAAATCTTTCCTCTCGTCAGCTGCGCAGAGATACCGATATGCATGCTAAAAACATATGCAAACAACCTTGTATGCACACATGTATATACACGGGTGCTCGTACACAAACACACCTTATCCAGTTCAATACCACACACCCTGTCTCTTTCAAAATATAAGCAGCTTTCATGCCTCTTCTTATGCAAAATGAGTGTTTGTGTCTGATATTCAGATTAGTGGTGCTGCTGAATGTGTTACTGCTGGCCTATCCTTGGTGGATGCAATTCTCTGTTTTCAGAGACTAGCAGCCAACCATAGGCAGGCAGACAGCTTGGAGACAAAACAATCACTGTTATTAATGAGGACACTTTTCACCTCATTTAGAGAGGTAAATATACCCTGTGAATGCTAAGCCATATGGGCTGCTTCAGAGAACCCAGATCAAAGAGGATTCAGTGATTTAGTTTGACATCAGGACAGCCCTGAAATAACAACAATCAGACAGGGAATAACCACCCACAAATTGTACTTGATTCTGTCTGGTTAACAAATATCCCTATAGTTGCTGCTAAACCATGACATTATTTTTAAATTGAGCATATTATGGTATTAAGCAAACAAACTAGCACTTAAAATCATCATTTTCAAGTCCTTTATTTTTTAAGTAATCAGTTCTTAGTTAGGCAATCTTGAGGGTCAATGGTAATACTTTAATCATCATGAACTACTGAGGATGATAAGTTTTTATTATGCCACGTGGAACCTCGTAAGATACCTGTCTTAAGGCAATACTAAAAGAATATTGGCAGTGTAATATTGACATTTTGGGACCAGGGTATGCTTGAAACAAAGTACTGTAGTTCAATTGAAGTGTCATCCAACCACAGCCAACAGAAAAAGTGTTTATTTATTCATTCATTCATTCATTCATTCATTCATATTTATTATACAGGAAAGTTAAAAGTAACATTACATTACAATTTAACGGGCCTGACTTAGTTTAAAAACTGGTTTTCAGCAGGTTCCTGTTCTGCAGAAACATAAAACATGGTACAGCACGTCGGGACAGACATTTGTATGGGACATTGATATGGACTATACAAATTTAGACAACTAAAACAACAATACACAAAGATTGATGTTAATGACTGTGTGGTAGGCATGGTCTGTGTGGTAGGCATGGTATGTCTCCTTGCAACCTTACTGTGACTCCTGGAAGTCACTGCACTTAGACACCAAAAGAAAAGTAAAATATAGAAATAGTTACTCTTACTTATTGTTTTTACATTCTGTTTGTGTCAGCTATAAGATATTAGTGAGTTTTTCCACCTGCTTCCAGCTAAGCTGACCACTTCCGTAACCCGCAGGCATGAGACTGGTATTGATCTTCTCATCTAACTCGACAACAAAGCGAATAATTTCCCAAAATGTTTAACTATTCCTGGAGTTTATTGTACACTTAACATCTTGCTCTTCTGTCTTGGTTTTTGCCCGTTAACTTACTGTTGAATTACTCTTAAGTCTCATAGGTTCCAGCAAAAGAGGACGTCCTTCAGATTCTAGCCCACGACTTTGCAATATTGATTCCGTTTGTATTATTTAATTCTTCCTGAAAGCTACACGTATACCTGAACCCACATGACCTCAAACAAACATCTTCTTTTACACACACACACACACACACACACACACACACACACACACACACACACACACACACACACACACTATGTACTCTAACCTGTTGTTCTGTTCTGAGCTGACTGTCCAGTGTCTCATGGGACAGTAGCAGCACGTCCCAACATTTGACATTGCATAAGGCACTGACTGCACACTTGACTGCATCTGGTATTTCTGTTATACCCAGGGACCTAGTGCCGAGAGTATACAGTCTCAAATTCAGGTCTCTTTATTGTCTGTTGGACTTCCATGAAAAACACGTTTATCGTAAAAAATATGTCTCTCAGTGAAATTGAAAATATAGGCACCATGGGCAAAACGATAAAATAATCGAGTTGAAATACAATAAAAGAGAAAAAGATATTTTCCCGGATGTCATGAGTTGCCATAACTGACTGTTGAAAGTAGATCATAAAGTGCCCAAAACAAAAAAAAAAGGTGAAAGTTGCAGCGAGGACAAGGTGGTGAATGTCTTCTGTTCAGGACAAGTCACCTCATCTATTCTGAGTATTTGCTTCACCGCACAAGTTAGCAGGAAAAAAGCACAGATCGATTAGGAGCTGTCATATTTGTATTCTCTAAGGCTACCACAAATGTCTTGCCGTTTGTCAAGGGCAAAAACACATTTAGCTAGCATGTACAATAGTTTTCTTCTGCGGAGTGCTTAGAATGATAGCAAATCGCTTGAAGCACAATGCGCTGTGATAATGTGCCTAATGAAAAGAGCCATTATATCTTGTTTCAACAGAACACAAAGGTATTATTGAAATCTTTGGTACATTTGCCAATGAATCACATTCCACTTATTTTTTTTAATGAAGCTATTGTATTTTACATGTCGACTTCAGCCCTTAGTTGGCTAACTGAATACATATAAATATAAAACAAATATAGTTTAGAATTCCTCTTAGTGATGTCAGTTCCTACCTGTAGGTACAAAGTGAAATTGAGAACACACAGTGCAGCTCCAGGCCATGGTGACATTTTCACAGACGTCTGTAGAAGATTATATTAACAGCCCACATCAACCACATCGACCAGATCCATCTTTAAACCCTTCTAGCCCAAGGCCACATGGCTTCTTAACAATGAGAGGCCTATTACAGTACAGGGATGGTAATAAAACCGTCATGGTTGTTAAATATCTGGGGTAAGAAAGAATAAATGTTGAAAAAAAGCTGGTAATGATGATGGTTTTCACTGTATTTATTATGTGCTCCAATAAGTCCTTGTAAATTAAATCAATTGAATTTGTCAGTCATGAACAATTACGTCAATGAGTATTCCATTAAAAAGGCAGATGGCAAAAAAATGCTGTGAGGGGAGTCAGATTTATGTGGGTCTAGGATTACATGATCAGGTTACTGTGAACTTGGAAGGACAAGATCATATGCTGTACTCTTCTTCTTTTAGTTACGGCATTTGTTTTACTTTTGAAACTACCATGACCTGCTACCATTTGTCTGATGTGCATTTACAGCATGTCCTCGTACTTAAACAACATGGGTCATTTTCACTTCCTGTTTTTTTTAATCTGTTGTACCTGTATACAGTAGCTAAAGCTTCACTAATCAATGTTTAAATAATTATAATTGGATTAATGACTATTGCCATGTTTCTACTTATTGTTGGTTTTCCATTGGCAAATCTTGTGGAGAGTATATAAGTGATATATCACAAGGATAGACACAGTCCAAATAAATAACACTCTTTCTGTTCTCTGTCTCTATCATGATCAAAGAGAACCAAAATTGTCTCATTGCAGGTGATTAGTAATAAATATTTATGATAACAGCTGGTACCAACACAGAGTCAATCATGATGTCACAGAGGTCAGAGTTCAAACTGGCTGGAACCAAAGAGACAACCGGAGCCTGTGTCATCATTAGTCACAGCACAGGAAGAACCAATCAACATGAGTCAAACAGATCAGTCAGCCACACTATATCATTCCACCAGTGTGTGCTGAGAAAAATAAATGATGAAATGTGTTATTAAGGCTATTCTATTCTTCAGAGTCAACCTTTTTTTTTTGCCTCATAAAAGTTTCAGGATGTTGCCACAAACAGCTTTTGTAGTCGGGCTCCACTTCCGTGTTGCAATGATTTGTAAGTTATTTTTGGGCATTATGGTTAAAAATACCATCTACTACAGACACTCTCCTTCACTGTCTGAAGATGTGCCACGGTAAATCCAGTAACCTCTTTTTTTTTTCCTCCCAAGGAGCCACCACGGGTTATGTTTAGAACTTAAGATGAAGTCACACAGAGGTTGCGACCCCGGACAGACTGTGGGTCACAGCCTTAGTGATTGGTCTAAATTTCCTCCGTATACGTATTATTATTCAGGTATGCAGGGAGGAGACAGGCCTTGGGTTACAGTGGGCTACCCATTCATTCATCAATAAAGGCAATAAAGTGAGAAAGTGAGACAGCGATGGAGACAGAGAGACCACAGGATGATAGGCCTAAACATCAGCAGGAGCCATCTATGAACCACAATAGCAGCAGAGACCCAAAATCCACAATATTTAACACACAGAGAGGGAGGAAAAAAATAAAGAGTATGTATAATAAGTTAAGGAAATGAGAGAGCAATGTTGTGAAAAAATGACACAGATACCCAGCAGAGAGCCTGTCGGACCTGAGACTTTTTGGCACAAATCAGTGCCGTCAGGGCCCTGCCTTAGCTGACCACAAGACCTGCAAGCTAATTTATAGATCGGTTTAGGTTTTCCTTGGCTGCCTGGAACCTCTCACTCTATTATAAAATCCTTTGGGAAAGCAGCAGTTGTGACTGGAAAGTTATTAGCCCGTTCTTTAATGCCATCTGGGTTGTAACCCTACCGTTTTACAAAGTAGTCATATCAGAAAAGGTGTTTATTTTTTCTTTTGTCCGCTCCACTTTATGTTTAAATGAGAAAATCCATGAGTGTAAGTGAAAACTAAGTGCCAATTTATCTGAAATGATCTCATGAAAATGCATTCACAGAAGCTGTTTTTCAGTAATGCTTTGTTTATCCCAGGGCATCTCTGATGCTTCCTCTCCTACATACAATCAGTGCCTCTGAAAAGCTCCCAAGCTGCAGATTTAGCTGCAGGTATTTGAATATTCAGGATCCGAACAATTTAAGTACTTTATGAATAATGCTGGATGTATACAAAGCCCTTTCCTGACTCATTGCTATTTGTCAAACCCCCCGTAACCCCTCTGCAGTGTTCTCTCTCTGTCTCTCTCCATCTGCCTGTAGGGCAGATCGATTACATCTGCCTGTAGGGCAGATCCAGAGGAAGGCTTCTTCAGGAAGAAAACAGACATATTTAAACACTGCTCACTATCCTGGCTGAGTGCCCAAGCTTTTGGATGTTTTCAGGGTAGGAGGGATTAATATCAGGTGAGTAATGAGAAAACAACATAGACGGATGACAAATAGTGACAAAGTTAGAAAAGGCTTAAAATTACTCCTGATGACACTTCTATCCTGAAACCTCTTTCTGTTCACCCCTCACTGCAGTGACCAAAATAAAGCTAAATGGAGAAACCCTAACCATAACACCAGATACTGACTGGTTTTTAGTTCAACTCATGAAAAAGGGGGGCAAAAACAAAAGTGTTGCATTTATAATTTTGTTCAGTGTATTTTCAGCTGAGTATCGCCCCATTTTCTCTGAGCATTGCACTATGGGGGAATAGTTTTCATTAAGAGATCAGTCAACATATTTTGACTGTTTTGAGTAAAAAACGTTTTTCTTTGGTCGAAAAATAGTATTCTGGGCAAACCAGCTCTTTTAAATTGACCACAGATTGACTTTAAAGCACCACATCTCCACTTTCACATACTGTACTAACAAATGCACAGACATAAAGACTACGTGTATACATACACATATGATGTGTTGTACTACAAAGATATAAACACAGATATGCAAGTGGAACCAGAGTTTCTTGCTTGTAAAAGCATAGTTACGTATACATTGCATAAGAAATAATTACCACGATACCTGTTTCCCTTTTAGAATGATATATAAGCACATTGGCTTGTTGTGGTGCAGCTTCGTGTTCTTATTTAAATGGTTCAGCTCTGGGATGATAGTATTACACTGTGTACTCCACCTGTTATATGAATTCTATAGCAAAATACTTTGCAGTACTTCTGTGCACAAGTGTTTCTATAGTGATGTGCATGCAGCCCCGAGTGATTATCCATTGGAGAAGTAAGTGTGTGTGTGTGTGTGTGTGTGTGTGTGTGTGTGTGTGTGTGTGTGTGTGTGTGTGTGTGTGTGTGTGTGTGTGTGTGTGTGTGTCTCTTGGTAGACTTGGACAGACTCAGCTAGTGGTCCCTTGTCTCATTAAATGCGATCTGTTGCAGGGAGTGTAGCGCTGCACATTCTCAGGGTGTGGTGGTGCTAGCTTATATTTCACATATGTGTTTGTGTCACTGTGTGTGTACTTGTGTTTGACTGCTTATTAGCTGTAGATCCCATTGTGCGCTCTGATTGATCCCATAACCATCCACTCGTTGGCCTTCCACCAAACACATACTTTGGTTTTAATAACTTCAACATAGCCAACCCAGTTTCTTCTTCTAAACTGCTGGCTTTTGTCTTCATGAGTGTCCTGAGATGTGTTTATATGTGTAGCAGGCACAGGTCTTAAAAGAAAAATGTACAGCACACTGAGAAGGAGCCAGGATATTAACGTAAAGCAATTCTGGCATTAAAGAAATTGAAAAAGCAGCCAAGGTAATTTAAGCCTGGAAGCTTTGTGATGTTGGCGAGGGGGGAATTATTTAATACAATCCTCTTCCCGCTTGTGAGCCTCTATCGCAATGCTTTATTCTGCTTTTATTTGCCCTCATCTCTATCTCTTTGTGTCCCATTTTTCTCCTCCCTCCCTTCTGGCTCCTTTTCATCTCTCCCTCTTAGTCTAGTTTACCTCAGTAGAAGTTTGTATTTTTCATGTGTCTGTGTGGAGACTGCCACTCTGGCGCTACTTGTTGGGAGCATCTGACAAAATAGAGCTGTGGGTGTCAAAGGCCTGTGATGTCTGAAGCAGCAGAGTACAAAGCTCTCAGTGAACAAGAAATAGTTTGGCCCTTGACAGTGACAAACTCAGACACACACACTGTCACGTTAGTCTGCTGTCATGAAGAAAGAGGAAGGATTCTAATAAGTTATATAACAGGCAGCATGGCTTTGTTGTGATGTAGAAGTACTGATCCTTCCTTCTTAAGTAATATTGAGCAAGATGTTGAATCCCTGCCAGCGTCCTGTGTAACCTCAAGCGAGTACACTAATAATATATTTTTCTCCCTGACAATAAAAGTATCACATATTACCACCATTATTCTGATATTTTTGGACAACTTTAACACAAACCAATTAAAAGCAGTGTTCCATAACACAAGTCAAAACATGTTACTAAATACATAACCTTTTTAAAAGGAGAAATGCTACATTTAACAAGAAATGTCTTTTAATAGAAGACTGTCTTGCCAAATACACTTTTCAATAAATCTGAAAATGTTCACTGTAATTCTTTTAGCACATGTGCAACAGAGGTGCTCATCAAATGTAGAGCAGTTGCCCCCAAACCTTTTTGGCCCTTGAGCCCATAAAATGAAGACATGTCCCCCTGTGACACATTATTATTAGTTCTATATGTCTATGGATTATTACCAGAATATTACTTTTTTTTTTTAATTGGAAAAGGTAAAATTATCAAGTTATTCACAAGAAGGGAAAAACATTATTAGATGAATACCTTAAAAAATGATGAACTTTGTGTAGCTTAAGTGATTTTTTTCCTATATAATCAACTCCCGACCCCTAAGATTTAAGACCTAGTGAATAAACCTTAACGTACTGTACGTAACAAAATGTATGTTTGAAATAAAATATATTGACAATGGCATTGGCATTATAAACCATTTGCAATCATGGATGTATTATACTGTGCACAAAAATATTACTAGAAGACTACAGCAATATATTATATATGTATTGTGAAACATACATGTTGTCTTTCCCCATATGCAAGTCTATCTGTTATATAGTTCATTATATGTAACTATACAATAAGCATTGGTGTTTGTTGATGTGCAGCTGTGTTTGCACCCTTAAACTAATACACACACTGTATCTCATACATGTATACTGTACATGCTATCCATTTGTATTTGAGGTACAGACTGGAGACCTGTATGTATTAATTCTCATGTTCACTGAGGAAGAAGCATTTTAAATTAATAATAAAATACATTGGGCCTACAAATGAGCGTGGTTAGGTTCTTCTGACCAATGTCAAAGCACACTGTAAGCACTCTATACTGTGCAAAACTAAGTACTTGCAAGCTTATTAGTTTGACAAGGTCATCTGTGAAGACTGAGATCTGTTTGTAACAGATAAAGATAGAAACAGTGACGTGGACGGCAGTAGCACTGAAGCTGTGTTAGCATTTTCTATTGACATTTATTCAAGATGACTGCCATTCTGTTTAATAAAGGAGCAACTCATGTTTGATGCTCAAAAGACAGATTTGCGGGGAATGTCACTGCAAAAAGATTGAAAGTTATGTGTATAAATCACTTCTATATAAAAGCAGACTAAGTTGTCATTTTAGCTACACTTAATCTAATGCAGTCTCATACAACCGCTCTGCAATAAATCCTACCTTCATGAAGTCTACACTCGTTAGATATTAGAACCACTTAAAATGATAACCTAATACAAACTTCAGCCTCCAAAATTATCAAGTTGAATCAACACTGCTTTAAACCAGAAATTGAGCATTATAACTGTAATTAAGGTAAGACTTATTGCAGTATTGTATTAAACGTTTTGCATTTAACAAGACTACCTAATAAATTGGTGTGTATGCGTGTGTGTGGCACCTTTTTGTATTTGTCTTTTTTTGTATTAAGACATCAAGACAGATGCAGTTTTTGCTTGTGGCAGGAAGTACAGCCCAGGTACGTTGAGAGGTACAGACAGGGTCAGTGTAAGCAAGCAGTGAGCAGCTGTGGCAAAAAGCTAACATGACTAAGAAGGTGAGGCAGAGATGTGGTCAGGCAACAGCAACAGGGCACACAGATACCGTATAATTGGACACTCAAACCCTCACAACCACACACACTGCTTGTATTCGGACATCCACACACATACCAGGTGTGCACCTGACACATGGTGATAAGGGCATGCAGGCATGACTAATACACAGAGCCTTACTGGTGAGAATAGGGGTAAGCATGGGCATATGGAGATCATCACTCACACCTAGAGAGCTAGCGATAGCGGTAAGAGAAGATCTATGGTTCTCAAGGAGGGCCTGTGCTCTGGCCTCTTGGTGCCGTAGCACATTACCGGCAATCACTTACTCTAAATAAGCACATGAAGAGCTGATTAAAGCAGAGATATTGAGAGAAAAAAAACTCAGATGTATGTCTTAGAGCGAGAGAGTTAAACTACATGAGTGATTATGAGGATTGCGAGGAAATAAAGATTACCCCTTCGTTAGCAGTTGCTCACTTATCTGAACCAGGAATTGAAATGAAGCAGGTAGAGTCTGATGGGACGAAAGAGGTGTCGTCCCAATTTATTTGACAGCGCCTCGGCTGAGTCACCGGCATTTTAATCTCACCTTTTATCTTTAGATCCGTCTTTTCCACAAATGGATGCCATCGCTCAGCGACCCCCTTGAATAAGATAAGCAAGGTAGATCAGAGTCAGATGAGGGAGGAGAGGATGAAAGGATGAAAGGAGGGAAAGTGTTAGATCTATCTGTATAGGAAAGGTGCTGTCATTACACGACGACCCCTATTAAGAATATCAGTGTGAAGAAGCTTTTACACCGCAGGGCCATACAGGTCTGGCTTTGATTGGAAGGTATGAACTATAACACACTTTATCAAGCATTCCAAATATGAGACCATTTTTGCATGCTCATACTCGCACACTAGCCATATCTCCCAAGAGTTATGCTCATATGTAAATGTTTTTATCAATTCCAGCCGTGGATGATCTTTTAATAGTCAGCATCAGCGGACACTGAGTCTGATTTCATTTTGATTGTTAGCCACGCTAGCAGGGTGCCTCTATGGATGGTAAGTCTGTCCGTCAGTCCTCCACTTTTGAATGAAATATATCAACTATTGGATGGATTACTGTTATGAAACAATCTGATCACGATTGTTTTGTGGTTTGTATCCTTTCATCTACTGGCATGACCTGAGTAAGCTGACTCTGAAAGCAGTGGCGCTCAGCGAACAAAGTAACACAAAGCAGGGTTCGGTTTTAAATAGTTTTAATAAGATACACAAGGATATACATATTTTCTATCAATCGCTCAATTCACTTAGATGAAGTGAGAGTAGTAAGATGAAAATCAGTGTTACAATTTATGATACAAATTGAAACTGATGATCCTCTGATTTTTTTCTCTAGCGCCACCATGAGGTGATCAGTGGAAACAAAGAGTTTTGTTTTTCACAATACAACCACCTCCATGCAATATACAGTTTATACACAAAGAGACCAAATAAAAGGGGGACAATAATTAATGGTTGCATACCAGTTGTACCTGTTGTCTGCACTCACTTCCCTTTTTTAGATTTTTAAAGCGTCCATCTGTTGTCAGTTATGTTAGCAAAAATGACTTTTGTTGTCACAATTTTATGGCCTGAGCAACATACATCCTGCTCTAATCCCGCCTGTTGATGTGTAACTGTCTGTGTGGGTGGAATTGAGCTAGGCCTGGGGTTATTAGAGGTCATATGCGTGTGTGTAAATTGCAGATTGTGTCTGTGTGCTGCATCAGCTGCATACTGCTCCTACACCGAGTATATTCTTGTAAAGACTGAAATATTATATGTTCCTTCGACCACTTTAATGCGTAAATAATGAATATGTCATGTTCTCAATATTTCTGCCACTGCCACTCTATTTACTTTAAACATGGGGACATGTAACTAGTTGTTATGTAGATTATGGTGAACTAGTGTGTGTTGTAGCAGTGTTTTGCCATTGAGAACGAGCTAGCATGTTAGCACTAGCATATGCTACGGTTAGCCCTGTTGTCTCAGCTAGTGACGTAGAAAGCCGTGCAGATTTTAAACAGCTCACCCGGAGACTGAAGGCAGAGGACATTCAGAAACATGTATCTCACTCAAAACAGCATGGATGTTCTTGTTTTTTCAAGTTTGTATGCGTGTAGAAGCACCAGAGACACAAAATAACACCCCAAATCCCAGAAAAAGTGATTTTCTTTCATAACATGGTCACTTTAAACAATGGTGTCATATACACCGACCTTTTAAACAGAAAATGTATCACAAACAATGAAACAATTTAAATTTTGACCGTGCTCAAGACTGAAATACCTTGACTACTAGTGGACGTATTGTCATAAAGTTTGCTTCTGACATTCATGTACACCTCTGGATTAATTGTGATAACCTTAGTTATGTTGCATATGTTAACATGCTAAACTAAGATTACCTGGAGAAAACTTTTACCTGCTAAACATCAGCATGTTAGTTTGCTGAGATTAGCATTTAGCTCAAGTACAGCCTCATAGTGTTATAGTGTGTAAGATTCAGTAAGCCTACATTAAAATTGTTAAGCACTTTATTTGGCAGCAGAATAGCCCGTTTCTTTTCTTCAATATTTTGCATTGTATGACATCTGTAGAGAGGAATGTTACTGTGGATCTGTGGCACAGAGGTTTGGAGAGGATTTAGAGAGCTTTTTTCATCTTCAACATAGTTGCAATCAGAACTTTTGCATTATAAGGTAAACCCATAAAACACCACAGAAAAAACATGCAAAGCCACAAAGAAGACAATTTGTGGTGTTGGGGGATTAGTGTCTGTGCCCAAAGGCCCAGTGGCTAAATCTTTCTGCAGATAGAACAGTAACATTCACTTTATCTTAAAAAAGTTCAAAATATCAAAAAAGTGACATCTTGATTTGATTGATTGAATCATATGCTACACCCTTACAGTACTGTAAATTCTTGGATTATTAGCGGTCATGCTACTGAGGGCCATAATGTGGGCGATGTGCTGTTTTACTCATTATGAATTTAGTTCCAAACTAACTTCATTGTTTTAGTGCACGTAACACACATCATTATTCCTTGTGTCTGAGTGTGACACAAACTCTCGAATCGTGCCATAAACCAGATTTTAATTTGCAGGGCAAACGTGACGTTGTCATGGGAGCAGCATAATGGGCCCTGAGACGACAGCAGTCCTATAGAAAACATCATTCTCCATCACCGTGTTCAAGGGTATGGCCTTTGTAAGCCAGTTGGGCAAAATGGAGTAATTGTGTTGCACTGATTTTCTCTGCAGTTGAAGAATAAAATGGCTCAAAAGCTGCTTAATTTACCTGCACAAAACAACTGTGTTGTTAGCAGTTATGATTGCATAATAATAATACATTTTATTTAAAGCGCTTCTCATAACACCCAAGGTCACTTCACAAACAAACATCATCAAACATTGTTAAAATTAAAGTCAGTAATTCAGTCAGTCAGTCCATAACTATCTTGAAGAGTTATGTTTTAAGTCTGTTTTTAATTTCAGTAATTGAGTCACAGTGTCTGATGAATTCTACAGTCTGGGCTAGGCCTGCATGATTCAGGGAAAAACATGAATCACGATTGTTTTGCTTAGAGTTGATATCGCAATTCTCTGCCACGATTTGTTTTGACCATGACGAAACAAAACAAATTGGCAGTACCAAACCAATTATTATTAACCAATAGTTATTATAGTTTGACATTTTTCATTATTTTTATTTTGTTTTGACTTTTTGTTTTCAAATTCAGTTCAATTAATTTTTAAAGTTTTGAAAAGGATTAGTTTTCGTTTGATTTATATTAGTTTTATTATTAGTTTTAGTTTTTTTGTAATATGGGTTATTAGTCGGGGGATTTAAAAAGGTCAGAAAAAGTATAATAATAACTCAACAAAAACATTTTTAGAAATATGTATTCACAATGTATTCAACAATAACACCAGTACAAACAGTGTACATATCATGATGACGAGCACAGATATGTAAACAGTCAACACAAGACTCCGCAGTAAGTGTAGAATGTGTTTGACGTGTTCCAGGAGAAAAACCTAAATAGTCAAGAGACTAAAGAAGACAGACATCAACAGGTGTTTTGAACTTTGTGTGTGTTCCTGTATATTTACTAACCAGCTATCGGTTCGCCAGTGAAAGCACACCTGTAGTGTTCTCTGTCCTGTTGTTGTCTCCATCATGCTGCTGGCCCTACATATTCGTACATCCATGCCCGTAATGTTAATGTGATCCTCAATAACTTTGGATAGAAAAGGCAAGTTGGAAATAGGCATGTAGTTGTTGAGGTTGTCAGAATCCAATCAAGGTTTTTTTCAGCGGTTGTCTGACAATAGCAGTTTTAAAAAATGGTGGTGCAGTGCCAGAGAGAAGAGAGGTGTTAAGTATTGATGTAACCATTGGAGCAATATATGGCAGGCAGCTCTTAACCAGGCTTGTTGGAAGAGGGTCCAGCTGACACGTGGAGGAATTACACTTTTTGATGAGGCCACAGATGGTACTTTCAGCAGGGAGACTGAATTCACAGAGTTCATTGTTTTAGGGTGATTCCTGAGTGCTCAGTGAGCATGGTTGTTTCAGCTGAGTAATTGAATATTCTAATTGCTGGTGGATTGCCTCGATTTTGGTATTGGAAAAGTTCAGAAAGACTGAGCAGCATCAGAAAGTCCCTGATGGGTGATGGTATCAGGTGACTTAAGGAGACAATTAACAGTGGAAAAGAGAGCCGTGGTGTTTCCTTGTCCCTCACTGATTATCTTTGCATATTATGATGTTTGTGCAACATATATGGCATTTTTATACTGATGCAAGTGTTCAGAGTACATGTCTTTATGCACAGTAAGTGTTTTTTGAGGTGTAAACCAAGGAGCAGAGGGCACAAACGAAACAGTTTGCATCTTCATTGGAACAATTCTGTCAAGTGCTGTAGACATGCAGTTATTGTGGTGGTCAACGAAATCCTCCAATGAAGTATTAGAAGCAAGTGAGGGATAAATGGCAATTAGAGAAGTGAGTTCCTCTTGTTCCATCTTTTTAATGTTGCAATATGACATCACACGCTGAATCTTGGACTTCATGGCAGATGGCAGATGGGTGTCAAACAGTACAGCTTTGGGATCAGAGATGGGTAGTTCAGCAGTTGCTAGGCTTGATACCAGAGCAACAGACCAGATCTAAAATATGTCCTTTGTTGTGGGTTTGGAAAGTTATTGTGTGTATCCATAAAGTCTCTTGCGAATGCATTAGAACAGTCATCCCTCAAAATCCCTCATCACAATGAAATGAGGAGACATTTCAAAGAAGTAAGAATAGTTGAAAGTTCAGGAATAAACCTATTTGATGGTTTAGGTGGTCTGTACAACACTGCAATAATGGTGGGTGTGCGTCCTCTGAGTCTAACAGCCAGCCGTTCAAAAGAGGTGTGATCAGGCACAGAGAGTGGTGTCAGTTTCACATTCTCGCGTTAGATCAGGACCACCTCCCCTCCCGGATGAGCAGGGTTTACAGGTGGACTGCTTGGTTGAGGTGGAAGAAATCATTGCTCTGGTGCCACGTCTCCGCAACGAGTTTATGGTTCACAATGAAGTCGTCAACGAGAGAAGCTTTGTTGGTGAGGGAGCTTATGTTGAAAAATCCAACTTCGGTTTGACTGTAAGTGCACATCTGATCTGGGCAAGCACAGTATGGTCAAATTGTCGATCAGGCTTCAAATGACCGTGATCAACAGTCCAAAGACGGGAATATTTTTTCATCCTTGCGAGCCATGTAGATTTGGTTGTGACGAGATCCTTGATGGGCATACTTTGGGCGTCAGAGAATGTTGCGTTGACACAGAAGTTCCGCAGGAGATGCATAGTTCCCCCATAGCCAGTAAAGTTCACTTATTGAATATCCGCACCAGAAAATGTAGCTTATGCATGAATTTGTTGGGGGTAAGTAGTTCTAATGGACTGTAGGCTACTGCGGTAAACTTAACTTGCATCACCACGGCATCCGTCATAAGGCATCATGTCAGACTTCAACCCTGTATAAACACAAAATACGGCGGAGGAATGATAAAATGTGTAACGATATAATATAATCATTGGACTTTGCTAATGAACTGAGCATAAAAATCAAGTAAAATTATAAATTTATTCTTGAAAAATGAGTAAAATTACTGAAAGTAAACAAGCCAGACGTCCCTGCTACTCCTCCTGTGAGTGTAGATTATGAAATGAAAAAAAGGGTTTGTACACTAATAGCTGCGGATTCTTTTTTCATTTGTAGAGACACATTATTGAGATGTCAGTTGCACTCATCACGATAAACAGATATCAGCATTTTGTTTGTGTTTCACTGAAGAATAGGAATGTGCTCCATTGTTGTAAAGTATGGCTGTATCTGCCTCCACTACACACTCTTAGGAGGATGTTGTAAATGGCATACTTCTGGTAAGTATGTGCCTGGTGATCAGAGTAAACAAAGAGTTTTGTTTTCCACAGTACAACCACCTCTATGTAATATATAAACACAAAGAGACTGAATGACAAAAATATAATGGCTGCATACCAGTTTTGTAACTTTTTTCTGCATTTACTTCACTTTTTGTTTAGATTTGTTTAAAAGCCTTTCTTTCTTGTCCATCTATTGTCAGCCTGTTATGTTAGTAAAAATGACATTTGCACATACTGTATAAAGATTTCTGGCATTGCTACCATGGTAGCTGCACATCTCCACAAAGTCGAGTGTACCTCCAGAATAATAATTATTTGGGGTGGCAGTAGCTCAGTTCGTAGGGAGTTGGATTGGGAACCGGTCGTTGGTTCAAGTGCCCGTACAGACCAAAGTACGGAGTGTGAATTGGTAGCTGGAGAGATGCCACTTCAGATCCTGGGAGCTGCCAGGTGCTCTTGAGCAAGGCACCCCCAACTGCTCAGGGCGCTGGTCCAGCACTGGCAGCCCACTCACTCTGACATCTCTCCATTTGTGCATTAATAGGTCCTGAGCATGTGTGCGTATTTCAGGCCTGTGTGTAGTGATTCCTAACAAAAACAGGTGTAAATTGTAATTTCCCAACTGGGGATTAATAAACAATATCAGTAATTATAAAATTAATCTTTTAGTAAATAATTAGTAACAGATGACAAAGAAAAACACAATACCTATATGCTTTAAAATAATATTGTAAAAGAAATACATTTTATGATAAATAGTTTTTTGTATTTAATTTATTAATAATTACATACAAAATTGAATTGCAAAATTTAATTTCAAATCTTAATTTTTATTACATGTAGTAACCGGTTCAACAGCTCATATTCCATCTCACAATTTATTTTCTTACTTGAGATTTCATTTGATTAAATAATTAGTAATTACGTTTAATGTGGTCAAACTGGCAGAGCATGGCGGTACGTTGGGCTCACAGCTGGCTCAACATGATTGGATGTTGGAATAACCAAAGGTAGCATTTAAAGTCTGTTTTGTCCAAAATAGGTGAATGTCCAATTCCATTTTAAAATTCAGTGATTCATTTATTATTTACAGAATAAAAACGAAAACAGATGGTCAATACATAAATGTATTGTATAATATATAAAGTTGTTATAAATGTGCCAATTTATTAATTCAACTAAAGACTGACTTATAAGTCCATAATTATGTTTGTGGCACACTGGACTCCATTCATATGTACCTCCTTGTCCCCAGTGTGTGAACTTCCACAACATGCAGCCACACTTCAGGAGTAAGTGCCTGGTAACCTAGTGGGAGGATTATGAGTAGGATCATGTTTGTTTGCCTGCTGCATTAATTAAAATGTTAAAGAAGTCAAACACCTCAGGGAGTTTTTGATATATACAAAACAACATATGATTAAATTGTCTTTTGGTCTGAAAGTGGTATCTGTTTCCACAGGTTTATCTCTGCTCACAGAGAGAGGGAGAGGGCGTGGGGGGCCGGGGGATTAATGTGCTCATTATAGGAAGGATTCGGTTTATTACAGTTTTGACGCTGATGCATGTAATCCAGCATGTTGGTAATAAATCTACAGCCGCCCTGATTGGCTGTTTTTAATTGCTCTGACAGAACAGAGCAAATACAGTAGTGTTGTCCTAAAGCTTGGTGCCGTGTGACAATCCATATCCAACATTTAGCTACAAATTCAATGTCTTTACTGCTGACAAATGACAATTGATGGGATTAGTTGCAGAAAACTTTTGGGCAGTTATGGAATGAATGGGGTCAATTTATGGTCAGAGTTTTAGTTTAAAGGAGGAAGAAAGAACATTGTATTGGGCTAGTTGTTAGTGAATAAGCTGCTAGTCCATTAGTTTGACATGTTTATGTCTTTGCCACAATTGATTTAGTTGTCGGAGGTACAGAATACTGTGAATAATGCTGTAGTTTATTGGCAACATAATAAACTGATGACCAATAGATAGAACACATGTACGAAGTTTTTGTACCAAAAATAACTTATTTTTAAGGGAAATACGCCTAAAATGTGGACGTTAAAGGTCCCATGGCATGAAAATGTCACTTTCTGAGGTTTCTTAACATTAATATGAGTTCCCACAGCCCAATGGCTAGAAATGGCGATATGTGTAGACCGAGTGCAGATGTGTGCTCTGCCTTTGAGAAAATGAAAGCTCAGATGGGCCGATCTGGAATCTTGCCCCTTATAATATAATTGTATCATCTAAGAAAAAAAAACATTAACATTGGCTGCAAAGAAATGCTAAGTCAAAAAATGAATGAAGTAATGCAGAGAAAGTGATGCTGCAGCATGTCACATCTGGTAATGGCCTTATGGTGTAGTTTAACAGCAGGATGATAACAGGGGTGAATGTGGTGAAGGGGAGGGCAGACAGTAGTTTATCAAGGGTTGAGGGAACAGCGGCGGCGATTCAGAGGTGGTGGTGAGCTCTGCGGGACAGAGGAAGCAGGAGGTGTAAATGTACTACAGGAGCATGGGGAAGGAGGGGGAGGAGGTGAGGGAGCGTGTTGAGATAACAGCGTGATGGTGGTACGGTGGGAGCAGGAGAAGAGTTTATCTGAGCCGCTGAATGTCCTCCATTGTTGAGGCCCAGCTTGCTGGCCTCCACACAGATGTGCTTCAGAGGACAGAGGGAGGAGGGGGGCATGGGGGGTAGGGGAGGAATTTGACAATCTGCAATGCTATCTCTCAATCTTCAACCACAGCTCCTACCAGCCGACAACCCTCCTCTTCTCTTGGAGTCTGTGAAGCCATTTGAAGTGTCACTCAGTTAACATAGTTAGAGGATAAAAGCAATAGATGATGCAAAGTAGAAACTGGCTGCTCAGAGAGGTTAGTATTTATCTGTATTTTTAAGACAGCTACATATTTCTTATAAGTTATTGTTTTAGAAAGGTTTTATAAGTTGTAAATATCTTTATTAATGTAAAATCATTGATTATTGCTGTCATGCCTCAGATTTTGGGACCTTTCATGAGGGCATAAATACACCATAAGACTTTTCAAGAACTGCATTACCACTAGGGTTGGGTACTGAAATGCGGTGCCAATAGGGCACCGGTTCCAACATAAACGGTAGTAACAAGACTAAATATGAACAGAAATTTTGGTGCCTGACTTTTTTTTCTTTCTTTTTTTTTCAGAAGCATCACTGCACGAGATGCTACGTTACCGTTAGCTAGTAGCTGGATTAAACACTAAGATTAAAATGCTGACAGCTTACGTTACTGTATTTCCCTGTAGAGGAGTCCAACACCGGGACGTGACAGTCTGCAGGCAGCTGCCCTTGTTGAAAAAACAACAAAGAATACTCTAAATTACTTGAAACTCGCCAGCCTTGTGGTGCATTTTAAGTTAATGTAAAATACCCTTTTCCCATCTGGTGCTTATTTTTGTCGTTCACCAGCAAATTACTGGTGAAATAAGTCATTGTTATAAGTTATTTTTATTACATTATTAGTCAATCATTTAATTTTGACCATATGGCCTTAGCAATAAACAAGCCATTCTTTAATGTTGCCAACTGTCGTTTTCTGCTCCTTTTTTATATTTTATATTATATACATTATAAATATATTATACATTTCGGTTCAGGCACCAGTTCAGGCACACCATTTTAAAAGTTTGTTCAATCATTTTAACAAAATAAGCATTGTCTTGGTATTGAGCATCAGGAAATAATTTTGTAATAGAACAAAAGAAAACTTTCATTTCTAAAAACTAAAAGCCTCTGACTTCCTGTACCCGTCTGTTGTCAACCTGTTTGGAAGAGGATATGACAAAGCTCATTGAAGCCCTACTGCCAGCTGAGCCCCTGTCCTATAATAAGTAACTTATTTTGTCCAGTTGCTATGGACACGGACGGCACAGAGCAGGGCAGTGGTAAGAGACAGAGGAGGTTGGTGGGAATGTGAATCCGTATGTGCGGATAAAGGCCTTCTACTGTGACAATGCGATCTCTGCTCTGGTAATAAGCTGGCTGGATGGCAGGTAACAAACAGCAAACACGAAGCACAGTGTCAGTCGCAGGGAAGACACATTGAAAAGAGAAAACAGAAAAGTATTTTCCCAGAAGCGTAATCCAAAAAGAAAAGAAAAAATCTTTATTCAAAAAGTACTGGAATTTGACTTGGAGTCATCAGAGCAGTGACACAGAGCTTAAATCACAGTAATAGATAAAAGGAGAAAAAGGAAAGTCACAGACAGGCTAGACAATAGATAATACAGATAATACACACACA
The DNA here is from genome assembly GCA_013375575.1 of Percina caprodes. NCBI lineage: Eukaryota > Metazoa > Chordata > Actinopteri > Perciformes > Percidae > Percina > Percina caprodes. The sequence goes on along the minus strand of JABXJD010000038.1, from coordinate 1,957,963 downwards.
TATATATATATATATATATATATATATATATATATATATATATATATATATATATATATATATATATATATATATATATATATATATATATATATATATATATATATATATATATAAAGTATACGTTATATATATGTATATATATATATATATATATATATATATATATATATATGTGTACATATGTATGTATGTATGTATATATATATATATATATATATATATATATATATATATGTAAGTATATATATATGTATATGTAAGTATGTATATATATATATATATATATATACATATGTGTATATATATATATACATATATATATATATATGTATATGTATATATATACGTATGTGTTTATATATATGTACGTATGTGTTTATATATATATACGTATGTATATATATATATATATATATATATATATATATATATATATATGTTAGTATGTATATATGTACAG